>PVIR01016043.1:0-37281 GCA_004026965.1 Petromus typicus
GGGCCCTTGCACTTGCGAGACAGGCGCCGGAACCACTGAGCTAATTCCCCGGCCCTTTAATTGAGTTTTTAAGATCCTCTAGATAGAGTATCATGTCATCAGCAAATAATGACAACTTAATTTCTTACTTTCCTATCTTTATTCCCTTTATTTATTTCTTTTGCCTAATTACTGTGGCTAGTATTTCCAGAACTATATTGAATAGAAGTGGTGAGAAAGGTCATCCTTGTCTTGTTCCTGATCTTAGTGTGAAAGGTTTCAATTTTTGACCATTTAGTATGATGCTGGCTGATGGTTTCTCATAGATAGCTTTTATTAGTTTGAGACAGAGACCATCTATTCCAATCTTCTATAGGGTTTTGAACATGAAATGGGTGTCCTCAGAGAAAGGGCTACTATCTAGAATATATAAAGAGCTTAAAAAAATCAATCCACCCAAATTTAAAGACCTAATTCAAAAATGGGCATCTGAAATGAATAGATACTGTTCAGAGGAAGAAGCAAGAACAGCTAAGGAGTATATGAAGAAATGCTCAACATCATTAGTCATTCAAGAGATGCAGATGAAAACAACACTGAGATTTCATTTAATTCCACAAAGAATGGCTGCCATTTCAGAATTAGCCAGCAACAAATATTGGTGAGGCTGCAGAGAAAAGGGAACCCTTCTGCACTGGTGGTGTGAATGTAGACTTGTACAACTCCTGTGGAGATCAGTGTGGAGATTCTTCAAAAAACTGGGATTGGAGGTCCCATTTGACCTGGCTGTCCCTCTGCTAGGCATATACACAAAGGAATTGAAGGAGTCATTTCACAGCGACATATGTGCACCCATGTTTACAATAGCTCAGTTTGTGATTGCTAAATCTTGGAAACAACCCAAATGTCCATCAACTGGAGACTGGATAAAGAAGATGTGGTTCTTTTATAGAATGGAGTATTACTCTGCCATTGAAAATGATAAGATTGAATCATTCATACTCAAATGGATGTACCTTAAGGATGTCCTCATAAGCAAAATAAACAGGTCACAGATGTTTAAATATCATATCTTTTCTTTGGTGTGAGAATATGAAGTTGTAAATGAGTTGTAGTATGTATAGTTGATTTTGAAAAATAGAAAATGTTTAAAGGGAAGAGTGTAAGGGTAAATAAGGAGTGGGAAATGAATGTGGTAATAATAAAGAAAAAAGAAAACAAAGATTGTGTATATAGGGGGCAGGGGGATGCAGGGAGGGGGGAAAAGGGAAAAAATGAGAATCAAGTCATGTCGTATTCTGGTACAAACTCTTAATGTTGAATGCAATGATCATGTCTATTCATAATGTACCAATAAAGATAATTTAAAATATATAAAAAAGTAGAATGCAACTTAAAGAAACGTTCCAATGCTAAGGGACTTCAGGCTAGTGGGAAAGGTAAACACACAATTAGGCCATGTTCAAATTGAGAGTGGTATTTCAACAATCCACCTGACAGGGTGACAGAGAGGGAGTCACTTATGACAAGGATGAATAAAGCTAAAGTCATCTGTCTGTCTGACATTTTATCATAAAATATTTTGATGATTTTTTTGAACTAGAGAGAAAATAGCTATCATTTGGCCCAGTGTCTTAATTTTGCGATGGAGACATTGCTGACTCCACTGAATTAAAATGAACTGTCCACGCTACTGAGTGGTGAGAAAATCAAGGCAGAGCCTAAGTTTTCCCACTCCTAGCCCAGTGCTACGTCTTCTTTTTTCTAAACTGTGGACACTGTCAGTTCCAACTTCTACCTGTATCCTCTCTGCCTCTGTCTTGGCTTTTTCTTCCTGAAACACTTTTCATTTCAAAGCACTTGGGTTTTGGGAGCAAGGAGAGTGAACTTATTGATTTCAATATTCTCATTGTCACAGTCAGTGGGAAAGGGGATGAGGGCTGAGACATTTGGAGGTGAAGTGCGTGGTTAAGGACACAGCACCAATACTAATTCACAAGCCATCAGAAGCAGTCTGCGTGTCGGCAGGCTTTGAAGTGTTTCCAGGCCTCCCTCCTGTGTTTGTGAGCTGTCTAGACTCCCTCCCTCCACTGGGTCCTCATAAACATCCTGTGTGGGGCTGATTCATCCTTCCGTCCCCAGAACCAGGGAAAAGGCTGAAGGCCAGGGATAGCAGAAGGGGATGATCCACTGATCCACATGTACTTTAGCTGATAGGAAGAGCTTTTGTTTAAAATGTGTTTGCATGTAACTATATAGTTTCCTTGTGTTTCAAAGAAAGACAAATGTTGTTAACACAGGTAACTGGTTCTAAATTATCCTAACTATCAGAAGTTTACTACTATAATAACTTCCGTTTATGGAGTAATTCTCTGCTGGATGTAATGAGGCAGTGTGGTGAGTATCTAATCCAATGAGTAGATGTTATTATAGCTACCTTGCACATGAGAAATGAGAGTGGAAAGTAACTTGCCCAAGGTCATATGTCTTTTAAGTGGAGAAGCAATTAAAAAAAAAATAAAACCCAACTCAGTCATGGGGCCCCAAACCTGCTCTGTGTATTACATTAGGATGTTTATGTAGATGGCCATCCCGATGCTACTATACACTTTTACTTCCTTTTCATTTGTTTCCTTGTTTTCTGGAATTCCTCCATTTCCAAGCATGAGGGTGATGCTAATTGAAGCACAGTTGTTACCTCTGGAACACAGACCTTCGACCCAGGGGGTCATGAGTTTCTAAGCCTTCCATTATCCCTAAGCAACAATCATAGATTTGAGACAAAGAAGCAGCATGACGTGTGTGTGTGTGTGTGTGTGTGTGTGTGTGTGTGTGTGTGTGTGTTGTGTTAGCAGTTGGTACAGTGTGGAGACTACAGAATGCACAGCCAGGTGATTCTTAGGTGGTAATTCTTAGGTCTGTAGTCAGTTCCCTGACACAGTGGTACGTTATGCTCAGAAGACCAATAGTCTTAGTCTATCTGGGACTCAACCATTCTCTGAATTATGAAACATTCATACTCAAAAGGAAAGTTCTGGATAATCTAGGAATAACTGATCACTTTGCTTCTGGCCTTGTTCATGTGAAGCTCCCTTCCTTCCAAGACCCAAATCAGTCTTACCTTCATTCAGTGTTTTTCATCCCACAGTCCATAGCCCAGCTGTGTCTGAAGCACTCAGGACCCCTGTTACAATGCTTCTTCTGAGACTCCACTCTAAGACTACAGAGATGTGATGTGTAAACAGAGTAAGGGGCAAGCTTAACTTTAAATGATAAAATGTTCTTATGTTCATAAATCCTCCCAGCCCTGGTTCATGTATAAATAAATAAAGATGCCCTAGTTAATCTCTACATTTTAAAGTTAGTGTAAATTAGTTATACAGACTAAGAGATTTCACTGGCCTATTTTTATATTTATACAAAATAATTTGACCAATTTCCCAGTTACTCCCTCTTCCTTATCCTTGTTCCTTATTACTAAGCTCCCTTCTGAAAACTAAGATACTTGAATGAAATTTTCATTTCCTTTCTTGCTTGCTCTCTGTCTCTGTCTGCCTGTCTCTCTCCCACTCCTCCTCCCCCAAGATCTCTTCTGTGAGAGAAAACACAAGATATTTGACTGTCTAAGTGTGTCTTATTTCATTTAAGCTCATGGTGACCAGATCAATCTGTTTTACTGAAAATGATATCACTTTCTTTTTTAATGGCCAAATAATATTTTCTAACTTATATTGTATATATTATACCACATTTTCATTATCTATTCATTGGTGATGGGCTATTTCTTTTTTTTTTTTTAAATTATCTTTATTGGTACATTAAATATACACATCATGATTGCACTCCATAATGGGGATTTGTACCAGTATAAGACACAACTTAATTCTCATTTTTTCCCATAGCCCCACCCACCCTACCACCCCCCCATATATATAAAATTTGTTTCCTTACTATAGCTTAGCTATTGTGAATTGCACTGCAATAGTCTAGGTTTACAGTACTTTTTATAGCTACTCACTGTAATTCTTTGGCAACATAGTGAGGAGTGGTGCATCTAGATTAAATGGGAGCTTTATCTGTAGTATTTTGGGGGAGCCTCCATATTGATTTTTTCATCTTTTTACTCAAGGTTCTTTTTACCATTCTAGGTCTTTGGTACTTCTGTGTAAATCTAACATTACTTTTTCTAGTTTTGTAAAGAATGTCAGTAACATCTTGGTAAAACTATCTATAGATTGCTTTTGGTAATGTTGATAGAGGAGGAATAGATGGCAACTCCCAAACCTGTTAGGTATCTAAAACACGAGTGCATTTTCTCTAAAATCAAAAAATGAATTCCAAGAACAGTAGAGGTTAAAAGTAGGAAAATTTTATTGAAAAAGAGATAGATTCTGTCTCAGAGACACAGAAAGAGGACCTGACAATGGGTTGCCTGTCCAACTGCTTCTCCAAGGTGTCTTATATGGCAAAGCCATGAGGAGGGATGGGTACAAAGTGCAACAAAACTATATGGCCCAGTGGAAACTACAAAGTGGGCATGAAATGGGACAAAACCATGACCAACCAATAAGATTACAAGTTTAGTCACCCAGGTAGGTGACTTAAATGTGAATCAAATGGAAAAATGAGTCACATGCGAGAATTTCCCATTTAGAGTAGCGCTCACTACTATCTATTGCTACTTGAGTAGAACAACTTTTTTGCAGTGCTAACCGTGAGTGAACCTCAATTTTTTTCCACATTGGCTCCTCACTCTATTGGCTCCTTGAGGGCTGGTGCCTTGAGGGCAGCCCTGTCTAACTGCCTATAAGTTATCTAATTAACTTACCTATGAGTGTTTAATGCTAAGTAAAATAAATCAAGCACATAAGCTTAAATGTCACATGTTTACTCTTTTACAAGAAGTGCAAATTATGAGTAAAGAGCAAAATTAAAGATAGACGATAGGAAGTGAATCTTTTGTAAATGGAGAGAGGACCAAGAAATGGAGACAATAGGAAGAAAGGGGAAGGAAAGGGCATAAAGGAATTAAAATATGTTTTGTATAGGTACTAATTCTCCCCCAAATGTTATCATTGAGTACTACAAACATGTGCTAATAAAAAAATCAATTTTCTCAATCTACAGATGTGAAAAGAAATCAATATATTGATTACCTCAGAGTTCATCTTACCATCTTCTATTCATAAACTTCCTTCTTTGGTGTAATATAATTTTCATTGTAAGGATATTTTACCTTCTTAGATGGAACCCTAATTTCAAGCTTAGGGGTTCTAAATCCCTCCCCTTTGTTAATATGCATGTCCTGACTTGCTACTGAGGTTTAATCAATGAAATTTGGTTTTATTTGCATCTTAGTTTTTAGAACTCTGTTTCTAGTCTCTACTGCCCACTCTGCATCCTAGTGCCTGCTTTGAATGCTGATCCTCTTCCTTGTTTTGGGGAGACAAAGTTCTCTTTTGTGCTTCTGGAAATGAGTTTCCTTCCTGAAGTTCCAGTCCTATAGATGTGTAGACTGTCAGTCTTTAGGCTGTCTGCTTCCAGCCTCCAGATATCTACTAGTCAAAGTCAGGAGAGAATAAAACAATTGTTTCCATAATTCCTGTAAGAAACTTCCTGCTGCTATAGTTTGAATAAGTGTTGTGCAAAGGCCCCTATATGGCTTGGTACCTAATCAGAGGTGGTAGAAACTTTAGGAGTGAAATTCAGTGGGCAGTCATTAGGCTATCAGAAGTATGAATGTGAAGGGAATTGTGGGACCTGTGGAACCTTCTTTCTTTCCTCTCTCTCTTTCTTGCTTTGTTTTATTTGCTTTTCTTTTGTTTCCTTGTTTTCTAGAATTCCTCCATTTCCAAGCATGAGGGTGATGAAGTGAGCTGGGAAGTTCACTCTACATGTATCCTCGCCATTGATGTCTGTCACACTCACTGGAGGCCCAAAGCAGCAGCTGTACCCAAGCTCAGACTGGAGCCACCAAAACTATGAGCTGAGAAATAAGCTTTTCCTCTTTGTAAATTAATTAGCACAGATATTCTTTTGTACTAACAGAATGGTAACTGCTATATTGTTGTGCCATTGATAGCTTTAAACATAACATTGACTCTGAAAATGACTCCAAATAGAAACTAATCATCTAAGCACTTATATATTTAAGCAGTGAACTTTATTACAGTTAACACAAATACAGGGCTCCAAGCTCAGTGACCTTTCTGTAATCTGGTATCCCACTAAATGTACTGTCAGTTAACCCTCTCCCCCTTCACTCTGTACACTAGCCTGAATAACCAGTCCTCCATTTTGAAATCTTTCCTGACTGATAGTGCTGAAGAAAGATTTGCCAGATAGAATTGACTTGTTTGTCTTTTGGGTCTCCATCCCATAAGGTGGATTCTGTGTTATCATTGGTAGCAAAGGCTGCTGAGGTCACACTCCACATAAACTAATTACTTCAGCGTTCATCTGTAGCTGTGGTGGACAGTTCTCTGAATGTGAATGGCTCCCTACCTTGAGATTCAGGGTCTCTCTCTGCTCCTCTGCCTAAGAGGCTTTTATGCCTACATAGCTCAGAAATTCCAGGGATATATTTTCATCAGTGAAGAAGACTGTGATCAGCACTAAGCTTCTATACTCCTTATGGGGTATTTTGATATATTAAGTGCATGGTATATGGTTGTGTTGTATGCATGGTTTCTCACACGGCCCCAGTGAACTCGAATTCCAGTTGCCCACATGGTAGCATACTAATTTGCATTTCAAAAGATCATCTACTCCAAAATGTTCTGTGTCAGCATCTTTGGAACAGGGTCTGCTTTTTGTGAGACTTATGCTAGGTCTTTTCACATGTTGGGTGTATGCACTTATGTGTCATTTTCCTCCTCCTGAAAATGTCTTGAGCTCTTCTATAAGGAATCTTTTTATTGTCGCACGTAGCCTAACAACCAAAGGCAGCCAGTCAATATTTGTAGTAAACAGAGATCGAGTTTACTTCAATTTTAGTGACAATGACAATTCTGATGTACAGTAAAATCTTAAAGTATAACCTAATGCAATTGTGTTGATCATATAGGAATTTTAATACAGTAAAATTCTTTAAAATTAGAAATTTGTGAGGTTTCTAGAGGATTAAATATTAGTTCTCTTTTTAGATTAGTCCAAATAATCTATCCCCTTTATTGAGCCAGATTTCTCACTGTATAATTACACATCACATAAATCAGGATAAAATCTGGTCTATTCTTTATAGTCTATCATAACTAATAGCCCATGTTGAAAATAAATTTTTCATCCATAAATGATGATAGTACCCAAGAAAGCTGTGGGAAAATTGTTAATAAACTGAGAACCTTTTATCATTCTGTTTACATTTTTTCTAATGTATTAGACTTTGAAATGAATTCAAAGTAGTGTATTCTCTAAGGTCTATCATCTTTAAATATATTCAGAAAGAAAAAGAGCTCACTGTGGAAACAGCATATCATTTTGTTAATGTTTTCAGAAAGCTGGAAATTCTCAAGCAATATTATTAAACCAGTAATTTATTCCCATTGCTATTTGGAATCTGCAAGCAAGACATTTGACATCAGTGAGGACTTTCTTCAGCACTTATTTTTTCCCTTTCAAGTTATGCACATTTATTTGCTTCAGCAGTGAACTAATACAAAGCTGGAAAAATTATGACTGTGTCAGTTTGCTTCTGGTGAAAATATCAGAGAAGACTAAAGGAAAACAATTTGAACTAAAATAAGATGTACCGGTTGACCAGTAATAATTGATAATGGATATTTATGGTTTAAAAATGTAACAATTTCCAATTTATCACCCTTGCTCTATACAAAATGTGATATTATATTTCTAAGAGCAATGAAAAGGTTGAACTTACAAGAAGCTTTTAAAATAATTTATGTCAAAAACATTTCTGTCACGTTACATTATTTTCAATAAATCACTCTAGTAAGCACATACAATTGAGATTTTGGGCATTCTATTTTTTATTAAAATATATGATCAGTCAAATATAGAAAAAAAGATAAATTTTTTTTTTACAGCTAAGTGTCTAAATCCACAAATGACTTTTTAGAAAGTGCATAGATGATATGTATGTGGAACTTTTTAACTAACATTGCAATATAGAGAGAAGCCTATTATTTTTACATTACAATGTCCAACAAGCGAAGCCTACCATCAAGATAATAATCACTTATATAAGAGTAAATTAGTTATTAAATAATTTTATTGTAGATAGTTACTATGCTAATTTTAACTGCCCTTGACAGTGATCTTTTATCTAAGCTACTCAAGTGCAAGACCTTTCTTTGAAAATTTGAATGATAGCATCTTGAATTTTGTGAGTGGATAGTTCCTCTTCAAATATTACATAAGTACCTTCAAAGTTACTCTTGAAATCTTTGTGAAAGGACAAAAATAGGTAAAGAACATTGTGGTTTTTTTCAACAACTCCAAGAATCATCTTCTAAAGCAAACATATGTCATAGATCCTTGGTTTGCCCTAAGAAAAATAGATTATTATCTGCAAACAGGTAGTAATGCCTAAACAAATATAGACAATATATTCCAAAAGTCTAGATTTGTTCATGGAGCTGTGTAAAATAAGAAAAAAAATAATATTTTTCTTTCTTGTAAAAAGTTATAATCTTTTTTCTTGCAAAATTATTGAAAGCTTTTCTGAGAGCTGTAGTCCCAAGCTCATCATCAGCCGGTATGCTGGAACAGGAAGTGCTCTTCTCACTATTATTCAGTTATTTTACCATATATTATATATAGTTGGAGAGAATATCTTACTATAAATTCAGGCCAAGCATTACAGTTCTTGCATCAGGAAGAAAAAGTTAACCAACTGTGAAGGAGATTGTTTCTAAACCACACAGCCATATTATATTTTGATGGTGTTTTGAGGTTTTTAACTGGCATTTCATTTAAATGTTCTCCTTTCTTCATCCATTTTCTTGAACAAATTGCTCATCCCTTATTTAATCAAAAGCATTCATTGCTGTAGATAAGGGGTAAATATGGAAAAAAAAAACCCAGAGTAACTATGTAAAATGTACTAAGAAATAGAGAATTTTGAGTGAAAAGAACCTGGGATTCATACAAAAAATTGAAGCCCTAAATCCTGTAGAGTATAAAATTTATACAACAAACAATCAATTAGATAAAAATAAAGTTGCAGAGTAAATCTCAGCAATTCATCTTTAGGTTAGGGTTATTACAGTAAGATCTGGACTCACTTGGAGGAAAGAATTTTGACAAATCTTTACATACTATCCTTGAAGAAAATGTCCACTGATGATAGTGATATAGGGAGAATGAAAAGTTGGTTGACATGTGGCTATCAATTTTGAGCTACGTTGCTAGTGACATTCCATACACCTCTACTTTGTCCGACACTTTCATTAGAGATTTAAATAACATACAGAAGGGTTTGTAGTCGGATTTATAAGAGGGTTGAAATTGGGGAGGGTAAAAATGAGTTTAGAAAATACATGGCAGGTTTAAACAAAAATAATAAAGGATATAAATTAGTTCAAATTTAAGAAGTGAGAAATATACAGGAATAAATGTAAACATCTATGCTTAATGCCTGAAAAAATTAACAGCACAAATAAGAGGCTTGCAAGATGTGATTGAATAAGGCATTCTAATGAGGAAGATGTGGGACTCTGAGTTAATTTCATGCTGAAAATGAATTTGTGACTTTTTTCCAGTGAGTGTGATGTTTCACTGGGTCGTATTCAAGAAAATCAAAGTAAGCTTTGCATTGGCCAAACTACACCTAGAAGATTGCATTCAGTTTTGTTTTTATCTTTTGAGTAAGTTTTTAATAAGTTGTAGGACATCTAGTGCATGTGACTAGATTTTAAATTTAGCAAAAATGTATCTGAGTTCCTTCTGGGTGTTAGATATTCTCCTAGATACCAGAGATGCAGTGGTGCAGAAGTTAAGCCTACTGGTGCTTCTGGAAAAAGGGAATGATGGATTAATCTGAGATGATATGAGAGTCATTGCTAGCTAACATCATTGGAATGGTTGACATGTAGAAAAATAATTAATTCACTAATATGTGACTTGAGAGATTAGGCAGAAGGGACAGGAATGCAAATTTCCAGGTTAGTATCTAGTCACAAACAAAGAGCTTAGGCTTGGTTTAGAGTCTTGTCATAGAAGTACATCTGTTGGGGTAAATGATGTGATGAAGAAAATACTCTGCTTAGTACTCAGGCACGACACAGGTCCTCAGTCCATAGAACCAAACTATTGTACAGAGGGTTGTTATGCCTGTGGGAAACAGGTGATAGATGATTCTAGACTTCTAACCAACAAAAATTCTTATCCATAGTTTTGTTCTCTGTCACCATCTTTGAGATTGGCTTATGGTTGGTGATCTTTGAATGTCTAACAAATACTTGGGAGGTTTGTATACTCGCCCAAGTTGTACATTAATAATTATAATGATACAGAGATGACATTTTGAGTTTGGAAATTATTAGCTCCTATTTAGTGTTTTCCAGTAATATAATTTGACATTACATGTTTTTCACTATCTTTTATTTTACTTAAAGTCTTAAAGTCTTTACTTAAAGACTAACCCAGTTATTATTGGGAACACGATCTTTTCATCATTTCATAAAATGTCAGCATTCAGTATCTTGTGATTTACTAAGAATGTGCAGCAGATTCATAATTTCATTCTTCAAATCAAGTAGGGATTTTCCAATTAGGGTTCATTCTGTTAAAACCTATATTATCCTGATCTGTATGATCACCTTTCTCTTCAACTATAAATCTCTTTTACTCCTAGCAAGTTATCTCTATTTAAATCTAGTTTCTTCTCAAGATAAGTATTATTCTTTTCAGCACACTTTCTAACCATGCTTTTCTCCCCCTTAAACTTATTCTGGAAACAATTATTTCCTGTCTTCTCACAAGCTAAATGAATATGTTTATGTTAAAAATCCTAAGGCTAGGGGCTTTAATTCATTGATTCTGGCACCTGCCTTGCAAGTGCAAGGGCCAGGATTCATATTTCCTGGTAACCATATACAATAATGCTGGGTGTGTAAACTCATGCCCACCAGCAATCAGTACCACATACCACAGTGCCAGGCATGGTGTGTCACTCCTTTAATCCCAGTACTTGAAGGGCAGAGGCAGGAGGATTGCTGTGAGTTCAAGTGTGAGCTCAGGTCCAGCCTGAACTAGGAAAGTGAGACCCTGTCTCAAAAAAAAAAAAAAAAAAAAATCCTAAGGCTCCTCTACCATCTCTTTGGGCTTACTAGGAGCCACAAATGTGATGAGTATCACATTCTGTGCTCATGACCATTTCATCATAGTTGTATTATTCTCAGTTTATAGATGAACAAATGGAGGATTACGATGGTCATTTCCTTAGTGCTACTCATTTGAACCCACTCCTTTGAACTCCCTTCTTTCTCTTAAACTCACCTTCTATGGACTGGAACTTCTACAGTAAACATATAAATATGCAAAAAGGAAGACAGAAAATAGGTCTTTCTTCTACATTGTATTTATACGTAGAAGACTGTAATTCCTTTTTATGATTAACTATAGAGGAAGAGAGATTAAAAGATTATCTCCAAAGGATTTTCAAGCCTCTGGGGTTGTGTATCAAGTTGATCAGATCTCAAAGTCTCCTCAGGGGTTCGAGGCTAACCTTCTTGTAGAACACAAAGGGAGATATTCATTTGTTTAAGTTCACATAGCTGGTTAATAGCCCAGTGAGAATGGAAGCCCAGATATCCATATTTCTAGTGTATTCCTGGAGAACTTTCTAATAATATCATGGATATTTTCATTCAGTGGAATCTTTATTCAAACATAACATACAACAGAAGAGATATATTTTGATAATTTCAAGTTTAAAAAAATCTTTATTTTAGATCAACCAAGTGTTTATAATGCATTTGTGAACTCCTTGGAGAAAGATATTTTCTAAATAGAAGTTTCATTTGATCTTTTAAAAATGTTTATTTTAAGCAAACATTCTTTCCATAAAATATTTGCATAGGTCCTAATAGCAAATATTCATATTAGTATGAGCTAAAGATTTGAAATTTACCTAACCAAAATTATTTGCTTTTATGTGCCCAACTAACAGGATTTCGAGAAAGCCAAAATAGCTAAAAGGATTTTCTTACAAAGCTTGCTAACGAATCAGATAGGAATTTGGAAAGGGCAATTCTAAAATCAGATCCATTTCAAATAAGAACTGTCTTAGAATCTTTAGTTGAAGAGTCTACACCAGCTCAAACACCTGCAGAATGAGCAAATAAGGCATAATATCCCCCAAGACATTTCTGCTAGAGTCTAAATTCTTTTCACTGCCAAAGACTCAGTTAATGTTTCAGAGATTGAAGCACACAGCAGGTTTTAGCAGTTTTTCTGGGAATCCAGAAGAGAGGATAGATTTAGGGGTTGCAGGTTTTATCAAAAGAAAGCAGATCAAGAATAGGTTTCTGTCTTGATTAAAGGTGATTGTGGAAATGTCAAAATATTTCTTGTGTTGGCAGCATGCCCTGAGATAGGTATATTTTGGGTAGAAAAGAGTCCTACTTGTTCCTTTGAGCTTATGTTTAATAAATCTCTTGGGAAGTCATAAGGAGCAAGCTCTTCATGATAAAATCAGATCTCACTGCTGGAAGCCCTACAATGAAGCAGAGAAAGCATGAGGACAAGACACGTAATCAGTTTAGCTGCTTCTTCCAATGTTGCTGTGTGTCATGTGTGTGTCCTTAGGTAAATCATTCCTCACTCCGAGTCTCAGTTTCTTCCTACATAAATCAAAGTACAATGTCTGTCTTCATGTTTGTGCTGTTCATCAACAGTCTTTCCTGATTTGTTCTCTGAGGGTCTTTCCAGACTTCCCCTCATGTATTCATCTCCCAGGGGCCTTATATCTTCATGAGCTATAGCTTCTACCCATCCTTGTAAATGATGTCTATAAAGCAAGAGGCACACATACAGATTTCTTACTTTTTAATCACTTCTGGTACACCTCAAAAATGATATGAAGTAAAACTCTCTCTTGTACCCTTATCAGAATCTTTCTTTGCTCTCTATTCAGAAAAGAAAGAGGTTATTAAAATAAAGAAAGATGTTTTAGGTTGGGGAGGGAGATGTTTTACTTCCATGAGAAAATTAACTCCAAGGATTGCAGGAGTGGCATGTTGGTAATGTGACAATGGCAAGACTTAATGTACTAATTTTTCTTAGGGGTGGAACTGTGTTAGCCTTACTTGCCTTAATAATACATGATTGAAGCTAATGAGACTCATTTCTTTAAGAGTAACCTATGGTAGAGTTATTACTCCATAGCTACGTACCTAAGACTAATTAGGGCTTTGAGTATAAATTGACCTATCAAATTGAGTAAATAGAAAAATCCAGTTCATTATTTTTCTAAAAAATAAGATTTACCAAGTGGGCTAGAGATTTAGTTCAGTGGTATCGCACTTGTCTCTCAAGCACAAGGTTCTGAGTTTAATCCCCAGTACTATCAAAATAAAAAAAGTAGGCCAAAGTAGTTGTACATGCAAATAAATGCTTTTCAGTATATGGATCAGGACTCATTAGAGTATTGTGAGATCAATGCATTAAGGTCAGTGGTAACAAACCTATAGTGTGCCTCCTGCAGTTGGCACCCAGTGCCCTCTCTGTTCGCAAAATCACCCCAGCAGTGGAGCATCAGATAACGTTTGTTTTTTGCTAACCTAAAACCTCAGAATTCAGGTTTAATTGGAGTGTTGGTGCTTTGCAATAAATAAGTGAGTTTTGGTGTATAGTTGAGCCTATGATCTTTAAAATATTAGCCATCATTGTTTTAGGTAATAGCTGGAATTTTTAAAGAAATAATATTGACTCAAACAGAAATTATCAGAGTGAATCATAATAATGGTTAGTACTGGTTATGACATTTTATTTATGCATATATATGTGCATATGTTTACTTTATCACGGTGTAAATAGTTCTCACTCTACGTCTGGTCAAGAGAAGGTCAGGTTTCCTGGGAAACAGCTGAGATGGAAATTTTTGTGTAATGAGTTTATTGGAAAGTGCAGTATGGAAACAACACCTGGGAGGCGAGGGAAGCAGGAACAGGCCAGAGGAAGAAAAGGAACAAAGGTGTAATTACAGATGAGCTCTCCGCTGATTGCTCTGGGGAGTTCGGAGCTTGGATGGCCCTGCAGAGCTGTCCTGGGTGGAAAAAGAGGGCAGAGGGGATTTTATACGTCCTCAGCCTGATACTGGTTGTGGGATGTTCTTAGGAGAGGGATGGCACTTTGAGTCAAGCAGATCCTTTCTGGGCAAAAGCAGTTGCCAGAAGGGACTGTTTTCTGAGCTCACCCATCTCACACTGCAGGAGTGAGGATCCCAGTGCTGGGGTGGGGAGAGGGATATGAATATGCACAGCATATACGGCCACTGCATAGCTCAACTCAGACTAAACTTTCTCCAGGGCAAGGCTTCTTAACTGCAGGAAATTTCAAATTTATGGCTAAGTAAGTCATTGTGTAGCGTTGTTCTGTGCATTGAAAGGTGCCTTAATGATTCTGACTCCATGAACAATTTTAGGTCCCATTGTCTCCCATTTATTTTGTCCCACATCTGAACAAGCCCCAAGAAAACTTTCAAGTTTTCTCTTGACTCCATTGAGAAATTCAAATTAAGCAAAGCCAGCCAGTTGGTAGGAATCTTCATCCTATCTCATCTAACTACAGTAAAATCCCAAGCCATTTCCAACTGGCTTGGGAGCTACCCTTGTGGTTCCCAGAAAGTTTCTGAATTGAATCATAACTGTTTTTAGCCTTTCTCTCTCTCTCTGTGTGTGTGTGTGTGTGTGTGTGTGTGTGTGTGTGTGTGTGTAGCATCAGCAGGCTTAATATTGTAATTAAATTTTGGTCATATGTTCAACAGTATCCACTACGATAGCATTAACAGTTCCTGGCCCAAAACTGTGACAACCAAACTGTCTCCAGATATTGTCAGATGCTCATGTGTGATAAAAATGGCCTCTTCTTGAGAAACTATTCAAATTTATAAATGAACTTTTTCTAGGTAGTCCATTGATATCATCATTTATGTCTAATGTTTTGTGCCCCAAGTATTTTTTGTATGATACCCAGAAAAAAAAATGTAATTCTAAATTTGGAGGACTTAATAGAATGGTAAAGATAGTTTCATGGTGCTATCTGATGAATTAGGATGTCTGGTTTTCTACTTCCTGGCTGGCTGTGGAATCAGAGTGGGTGCTCCAGTGAGGAAACAGGCTCGATGCTTTAAACTTTATTTATGGGGCATATTAGTCCCTTCTTGGGATGGCCTATAAGATCATTTGGGTCCAGTAAAGTGGCATAATGTACAATTGCCTGCCATTTAAAAAATCCATTTTATGGTGTGAGAGTGAAACAGGATGGCATCGTTGAGTTTTAATCACTGGAGTTTCAGCCTCCATGCTTAGGAGCTATTGCAATATTACAAAGACTAATAATTACCTAGAGCAGAAAAGTAGAGATGACTGAACTGGAGGTTGGCTTTGCAGTAATGGGGGTCATTTTTGTGAACAGTCATAGACTATAGAATCCCACACTTTACCTTGGTTGCTTTATTTTTTAATTCTGTACGTACACTAAATTATACAAGTTGAGATGAAGTGGAATTAGGCTACACAATTGCATCTGACTTACCCCAGAGCTATTTTCAAATATCTATTAAGAATACAACAATAAATCTCCCCTTATTCAGTCATTCAGTTATAGCAGCTAACATTATTTTGGTGATTTGAAAGTTAGAAACCTTCAATTTCTACAATTCCATTAACTCCAGATTTTAAGAGTGTAATTTGTATAAATGAACTCATTTATAAAGAACTTTAATCTTGATACATATTGATGTCAGTTTTGAACCTTGACTATTTTGAATTAGTCACCCCAAGTCCAGTTTTGCTGAAGAAAATATAGGTTTTAATAGGGGAAGTTAATCGTTTAACAGGCATCTGCTGCCTTTTTGCTGGATGTGGATGGCAAGAATACACTGGAGAGAAAAATCAGTACACATGTTCTGCAGCCTATTGAAAGGGTTATATCCTGATAGCCCCTTCTTAAGTTGAAAATATCTTATGTCCTAAGGCTTTGAGTACACTTACCACACTTAACCCCGTAGTGGGGTGGAACCTAGCAGTGGTTCACTGCTAGGAATGCAGTGAAGTATACATTTGTCACTCATTCCTTCAAGTGCTTTTAGGATGGACTTGTATCTGTTGCTCACTGCTGTAGCCAGGTATTGAGAGAAGTTTGGATCTTACATCGCTAGTCTAGGGAAAAATAAATAAAATTTCAAAATTTGAGGTGCAGTTATCTTTCCTCACAATTATAGAAAGTAAAAAAATTTAACCGTGAACCACTGTAAGACAGAGAGTGAATGTATAAAGGAATTAAAACTGAGACACAGTATATAAGCTGTGTAGTGCCTTGATTTCTTACGCATGCAGGGTCCTTCTGGTTGGTGGCAATGGAGGCCTTCCTAAAGTTAGAGCAAGAAAATTCAATGGAACATAAATCCAGGCATATCTTTTAGAATCCAAAGGCAAAGGCCCAGACTATTGCTCAGCTTCATGGGAATCAGAGAGCTTCCAGAAACCAGCCTGGTTCTGCCGTCGAGTCTGGACCTCTATTTGCCTGTGTTAATTTTGCTCTATTTCCTTGTTCTGTGCATTGCTTTCCTCTTATAACTCCCAAGACTATAAAAGATACAAAATACTGGACTAAGCTGGGGCTGGTATGACTTTCTCTTAATTTGCCAGTTACCTATCTAAAAATCCCCAAGCTAGACTTGTAGAAGAATCTGGTTCAGCCTGACGAATGTGTATACTCTGCCCTATGGCTTGTAGCTACTGGGTAAACTGCAGTGCTGTGGGTGGAGAAGTATGAAAACTCTGGTATACTTTCTTTGGTCATTACTTGTGATGGGCAACTTGACTGGATTAAGAATTTCTTAGAAGTTTTAGGAAAGTACACTTCTGGGTGTGACAGGTTAGATTGTGGAGGCATGACCTGGTGTGGTTCCCCTATTCTGCTCCTAGCCACCATAAACTAAGCAGCTTTGCTACTTTACTCCCATCTACCATGATGTTCCTGCTTTGGAATCAGCTGATCAGGGACTGGATACTTTAAAACCATGAGCTAAATAAAGCTCTCCCCCTTTAAGTTTTGTCAGGTTATTTGCAGTGACCGGAAAGCTGCCTAATAGTACTTTCATTTTAAAGATGAGAGACTTAACTGCTGTGAGATGAGGTGATTTGCTTATGGTTATATACAGTTAGCTACTAACTGATGGGAAGAAGTGGAACTCAGTCTGCTTATTCCTCTGTGTCCAGGCCATATTACCTTTCAAAAATCACCAGCGTTATGCATCTGTCATAACTCTCTAGCATCTGTCCTGATGAAAGGAAAAAGAGTGAACATCATTGAATTTGGAGACTCAGGCAGAATGTCGCCTGTCAGTCCCAGAAATGCATGGAAATTTCCTATCCAGCATGTGATCAGTTTAGTTTCTTTGAAACACTTTTATTAAGGTATAATTTATATACTGTAAAACTCATTTCACTTTAAGTGTAAAAGTCTATGAACTTAAACGTATATTTATAGAGTTGTGCACTCTCAGCCACAATTTAGTTTTGGTATATTTCCATCACCACACGTACAGTCACTCCTGATTTGTACACCAGACCCACAGCAATCATAGTTCTAGTGTTAGTCTAAATGTTTACCTTTTGGGCCGAGGATTTAGCTCATTGGTTCTGGCATATGTCTTGCAAGCGCAAGGACCCGGGTTCGATCCCCGGTAACCACATACCATACTGGGCATGGAGACTCACGCCCAGCAGCAACCAGTACCACATACCACAGTGCCGGGCATGGTGGCTCACGCCTGTAATCCCAGCACTCCGGGAGGCAGAGGCAGGAGGATTGCTGTGATGTGAGTAAAAGTCTGCCTTTTGAATATCTCAGTAAAAAGGAATAAGTGCTTTGTGTTTCCCTTCTTTCAAAAAAGCTAATATCTTCAATGTACATTCAGGGAGCATGTTTCAGTACTTAGTTCATTTTTAGTACTGAATGAAGTGTTCTATGAATACGTTACTTTTAATTTCTCCATTTACTAGTTAATGGATATTTTATTGTTTCCACTTTGGAGTGTTGTGAATAACATTGTTATGAATATTGTTTTCATTTATATACCTAGTAATAGAACTGCTGGATCACATAGTAACTGTAGTTTGAACCATTTAAGGAACTGTCAAATTCTTTCCTAAATTGATTCAGCTATTTTACTTTTCCACTACTAATGTTTACAAGTTTCATTTGCTCCATAATCTCACCAACATCTTTTGATGTCTTTTTTACTTTTGCGACTCTGGTTCTGAATTGAATCCCCCCAGTTATTAAAGATTCCGAGTATCTTTTAATGTATTGCTGACTATATACCTTTTATGGAGAAATGTCTACTCAAATCTTTTGACTATGCTTAAATTAGGTTACTTATCTTTCATTGCTGAGTTGTAAAAGTTCTTTATGTGTCCTAGATAAAAATCCCTTATCTGTATGATTTGCATAAGTGAATTAAATTTTGCATATACAACAAAAATTTAATTTAGTAGTTTTATTATTTTCAGTTATGGTAAATTAAGTATTGTGTTAAAAAATGTCATAAAACCTTATCTCTGTTACTGTGTTTCCTGAACACATGCTGCAATAGATATATGGACAAAGTAACAGGGAGACAGACATAAAATCAGTAATATCTCCATGGATAATCTCACAGAATAATTTATAATAACTATAATAACATTAAATGGCTACAACTATAAAACTGTATGACAATTTGCTAAATACTTTGCATAGAAACTTTAATTTTAATACAAATTTTACAGAAAATCTGTTGCTGTATTTTCTCATTCAGGGGTCATGATGTCTGAAGTTATGCACAGTTTTAAAACAACGTAGGAATGTGTATTATATATTGTATATCTGTGACTATATAGTTACTCTAGGCAACACTTAAAACAACAGTATTGTCCTAGTTCTATGCCTAGGATTATAAAGAATATATTCATAAATTGCTATTTTATAATACTATATCCTTTTCGTTAGTTATGAAATAAAAAATAGCGATAATGCTAAGTTTTGAAGTTAAGGAAGACCCTTATAAAAGATAATAATTAAGCTCTATATTAAAGAATGGAGGATATTCCTAAAGGTAAAAATGGGCTTTAGTAAGATAATTTATTTTTCACATTTGTATAATATTAAAGGGACAGATAGAAAATGATGCATATTAATTATATTAGGAATAAACTAAGATATCCTGTTAAAAGTGGAACTTGTGGTGACCCTGGTCATTGGAATGAATATATTGTAGGTAGAAAAGACATGAGAAAAACCTCAAAGATGGGAAAGGAAAACTCCATCTAAAGGAGTAGAGTATGAAGTGATGCTGTGATGCTTGACAGCACTCTGATTCTTAGGAGATAGATCTAAAAGTTTTGTCCTCTTCCATGTCCATGAGTCAGAAGTCCAATTCCACACAAATTTCCCATCTTCTCTTTGAGTAACATAGCATTATGATGAGGATTATGATGAGGATTTTGGGTAGTCAGTGACCAGTAAGTTGGACCCAAGGGTTATCACTTCGTCAGCTTCCAACTCATTTTCTTTCTCTAGACGGGATCCTCCCCCCACCTTCAACTGTCACTCTCCTCCTGTAATCTAAGTTATCTGTCTTATTCCTCATACCTTTTCCTGGCCCAGTTTCATCTCTTTAGCAGAAGAGCAAACTCTGCAAATTTTCTTTACTCTAACTTCTGCCAGTTGATTATTAAATATGTGTTTTGAGTCCAGTTTGAGCTGAGGGATAAAGGTGTGCTACAGCATTTTCACACAGTTAATCTGGTGTGGTTCTTACCGAGTCAGAACAAAGGCAGTGGTGACACACCTGGCACACAGCATGAGTGAGGAACACAGTTGCTTTCATTACCTGTCCTGTGATCCTTGAGATCCAATTTCAAAATCTCAGAGAAATGGAGAAATTGATTTTCATCCAGGATATATACAGCATGTGGCAGAAGAACTGGGGGTTGGCTGGACTCAGAACAATAGAGTCTAGAATGTAAGGGTGACCAAAAGGATTGTTAATGAATTTAAAAAATAGTACTGAAAAAACTTACATATGGTTTTGTTTAGAAGAAGTTCTGCAAACAAACCAGCACCACTAAATCCTCAAGCCTAGTTTATGACTACTTGATGAGGGAGAATTTAAGCTGTTTTTTTCGCAGAAGGTGCACATAACAATTTGACCGTCTTATTGATATCAACCATAGTCCATTGGTTCTTTTGCTATAAGGGTTACATAAGCCCTTCCTATGCAGCATCAAGAGAAAAAATGCATATGAGAAGCCAGGGTGGAATGTATATATGTGGGATTCGTTCCAAGATATTGTCTGGAAGTTAAAAGCCTGTTAAAATTATGATCCGAAGAACCTTCAGCTGGTTCCCTATCTATCAGTATTTCACTATGCATAATAAAATATAATGATCCTAAGATTTTAAGATATTCAGAGCCTATATAAGCCTCTAATGTCCATATAAAATATTAATATTGAGTAGCTTAAAACTAAAGTAGAAGTTTGGTTTCATGTGCTTCCAAGGCAATTTGGGAAAGATGCCATCACAATAAACTGGTAACACTTCAAATATACCACATAAGAGCTTCAAAGTGAAAAGAAGTTATCTTTATGCACACTAAGTTAATTAAAAGAACTCAGTAATTTAAAGTTTTCATTAAAATTATAAGTCAAAATGTAATCTGAAATTTGAAAGTCAAAGTATTGTTTGACTTTCAGAGTGACTTTCTGTAATCTACATGGTAAAAATAGTATTATTAGACACTGATATTTTCTTTCAAATGATGTTCCTATGAAATCAATCTGCACATTGGAATCATTATTATGTTAAAAATCAAATGATGTTTGAGTGTCTGTCTAAACTTATCAATCTAATTATGGTGCTTTGTTAAGTATAGTTTATTTGGCATACAACTAGCTCTACAGAGAACTTAATAAGATTATCATTTAACAAGAAAGGAATAAAACCATTGTACTCCTGCAATTTTTAGAGTTAATTCTTTGTTTTCTAAACATAATAAATGTTTAACTAAATGAAGACTATTGAATTTCATCTCACTCAAAGGCTTTATCAGTGAAGACATTGGAAGCTACTTCGGTGGTTTAACCAAGATAACATAGCTAATTAACAACTAACTTAGAACTACCACCAGTACAATAGTTAAAAGTGATGAACACTGACAGGAACTAGTGTCCTTTATAAAGTATTGCTATAGTTATGTATTGCTGATAAAACCCTTTGTAGAAAGATGTGTGTTTTAGTAATATGTGAACAGGCATCTCTCTACCATTTACTAGCATTGTCCACATCATTTAATTATAGTGCCATGATTAATTTGCTGGTAAACAGATATAGTTTCAGCCATGCTTCTTTCTTAGGGTTGTTGTGAAGAGTAATGAAGAAGTTATTCATTCTGTATGTTATTAGTTGCTTATATGTTTATGTTATGTTGAGTGATGGCCTAAAAATAAATTTGCTTTGATTCTGTCTGCAATGCTTGCAAGATAGCTGTGAAATTATGATTTGTCTGTCTTTTGCATCAGAGTGTAGCATATGTCCACTGCTGTATTTCCAGGAAGTAGTACAATGTCAGGCATACAGTCAATATTCAATAACTCCAAAGTAAATAAATGAATAAAAGGTTAACTGAGCATATGGCAATAACTATGATATAATGATAGAAGTAGTAAGAGCAGTAGAGTTACAGAGAATTGAATAAGTTGGGTGT
Source organism: Petromus typicus (assembly GCA_004026965.1). NCBI lineage: Eukaryota > Metazoa > Chordata > Mammalia > Rodentia > Petromuridae > Petromus > Petromus typicus. The sequence continues at coordinate 21,920 of PVIR01016043.1, forward strand.
TTGTAAAGAACCAAAGAGTTGGGTTAACATAAACTGAGCTGAGCTTAAAACACCAGAAGTCTTGGATCTGAGTCCTAGTCCTAACTCTATTCCAATTCTTTGACTTTGATCAAATTGTGCTGATTCTCAATGATTTATCTTTAAGAAAGGCATGACTGTGAGACCATGCTGATGATATAAACTAATGAAGTGGAAAGATAATAGAGGTAGATAGAAGTTTTGCTAGTCTAGAAAACAAAAGCCCTGTCTGGAAAGGATCACCCATTCTCTTTCTAGATTTTTTTTTTATTATCTTTATTGGTATATTACATATACACATCATGATTGCACTCCATAATGGGCGTTTGTACCAGTATAAGACACAACTTCTCAGTTTTTCCCATAGCCCTACCCACCCTACCGCCCCCGCATATACATAAAATTTGTTTCCTTACTTTTTTGTTATAATCTCATTATTTTTCCCCCTTCACCCTCTTTTACTTTGAGCATTTTCTACTGCACAATATATAACATACAATTCTAGGACTCATTTACATCTTTATTTTCTCATACCAGAGAAAAGATGTGATATGTACCTATCTGTACCCTATTTATTTCACTTATGAGGATATCCTCAAGGTATGACCATTTAAGTATAAATGACTCAAACTTATCAGAGTAATACTCCATTCTGTAGAAAAACCACAGCTTTTTGATCCAGTCTCCAGTTGATGGACACTTGGGTTGTTTCCAAGATGTAGCAATCACAAATTGAGCTGCTATAGATTGTTTTTATTATGAAGAAACTATACTAGGAAAGCCTCCTATTGTTTCATCTCGCACAGTTTCAAAAAAATCTAGAATTTTCAACTTTAGAAATTTTCATTTTAGCCACAAATTCAAAATTAAAACAAACAAAATTATGACACCACCATGCAAGTCATACGAGCCTTTCTCTGGACCAAATTTGCTAATTCTGGACTAAATGACTTGAAGATTTCCACACCAGAGTGTTTGTTTTTGCTGCATTTCCTAAATTAAGATTGCTAAGACTAGGAAATGGTGTTGTTTATTTTGGAGCAACTCTTGATTTTCCTGAAGGTATATGTTGGTCAACTTTTGTTTACAGGGTTTGGTACTATCAGTTTTCTGTACAGGTCTTGTCTATAAATCCGCAATATAGATATTGGTCCCTGAGATATTCAAGAGCTAATTAGTGTTTGAAATTCACGCGAGGGTCTGGAATTGCTGTGACCCAAAGAAAGATGAAAACAAAGAATTTGTCTTTATCAGGGTTTTTCTTTTCAGCTAGTCTTGCAGAATATTTTATGAATTGTTTTCTTAAAGATTATGCTCTTAATTGAATGTCAGTAGTTTAGAACAGACTGGAAGAGGTTCTTAGATTCTCTATAATGCATTTATCTTCTGGTTTCTGAATCTATTTTTAGTGAGCTACCTATTTTAGAATAGTAGACGTCCTTTATTATTGCTGACATAGATCTTTAGAAGTTTTTCTCTCCCATATTTGCACCATGTAGATTGATTTTTTTATGTTTTTTCAGCTAAACTTGCATGCTTGAGAAAAACCGAAATGGTATGCCATTTGTCATTTTACCTGGCCATGCCTTTAAATAATGCCTGCTACTTTTTTATTGAACATTTGAAAATAATTTATTTATAAATTTATCTGAAAAGAGTCTAGCAGTATCTTCCATCCATTGACCTTACATTACCCTTCTCTGCCTTTTCTTTTATATGATGTACTTTATTTGAAAGGAACTTCAAAAATCTCCTTTTCTTTCCTGTACTATGGTCTTCTTTAGTTGTTAATCTTCATGGCAAATTTACCTGGATAATTTGAATTTAAGAATTTGAATTTTAAAGAAGTTAACATGTAATAATCTGGTACAACAGTTTGACTGTAAGATCAGACTTTAATTCATTTCCATCACTTATCATATAACTTTGAACAAGTCGTTTAACCTTGCTAAATCTTAGCTTCCTACTTTGTAAAATGGAGATCAAAACAATGTCACCAAATGGGATTGTTTTAAGAATTAAGTCTAATAAACTATACATAATAATTTGCATATAACTGTAAATTATTATTATTTTAAAACTTTAGAAAGAATACCATTAGGCTACAAGTACTATTGGACTAAAATTTAAGGAATAATATTTTAATTGAACTACCTCCTTTTCCAAATATTTTTTTCCTCCCTTCCTTTCCTTCTCTCTCCTCTCTCCCTTTTCTCTCTCTGTCTGTCTCTAATTAATTCATTGAATATCTTCCTACCTGCTACATACTAGATACTCAATAAGAAACTGAGAAAACAGTGATGATCAAAAGAGACTACATCTCAATTATCAGGAGTTTATGGGATACTAGGCTGTGAGTAAAGGGACCAGTTAGTCCAACGAGCACATGAATATTATAAACTGTGGCGCTAATCAGTGTTCATGCGGACCTTCAGTTTCTTCTTGCTTGAAGAAGTTTGAATGAAGATAGCATTATCAATGTGTGTGAGGTTTTCACTTCTTGCAGAACACTTGAGCTTCTTTCATTTCAAGTTAATAACAGTGATATCATGTACATACTATTAATTCCCACTTCCAGATGAAGAAGCTGAAAAGTTACATGATTTACTGAAGGTCATACAGTAACCTTATTAATAGACTCAAGGTAGAATCTTCTGTTTCCAATCTCTAAGCTTTATGTACTTTCTAATAGTTTGCAAAATAAGAATTTCCAAAATTGTCTGGTTTACTCAGAAGCTTTTAAGAATGACTGTGCTCTCAAGAAAGTCATATTTTTGAATTCCATCTCTATGCCACAATCTCTGAACAGACCACCTGACTAGCTGATGGTGGTTTTACTCCCAGCCATCTCCCCTAGGAGCAAGTTCTGGATACCAGAGATTACTGAGATTACATCTCTTATTTAACAAGAGCACTACTTCTCTTCTCTGCCTGAAATTCAGAAATATTATCTGGATTCTTTCCTACCAACCTCAGTAGTTAGCCTCTTTGCCAAAAGTTCTGTCATTTCTACTCCCACCAGCCTGATTTTCTCTCAGTTTATGAAGACAGTAGGACTGAGAACGCACACATTTTTTCCCCCATTACAGTCAGATTTCTTAGAACATCTAAGAGCAGAATTGTAGAGCTATCAACCCGGACTTGCTTCATTAGAAGAATTTTATTCTTCCAGATGCATGGGCATGTGTGTCCCTGGACACAGTAAAGCTTGTGCTGCTCTTAGCTTTCAGAAAGGGGGAGTGAAAACTAGGCATCACACCTGGAATGCCTGCATGAAAGACTATGGTAGAAGCTTTGCATGCATGCCCCTTGCAGCTACGCCATAGTCTATCATGTTGGCTTGCTTCCTTGAAAGTAAATGTAACTCTAGTAGAAGAGATTCCATTTTATTACAGGTAAGCGGATGATCAAAAGTTGTGTAACATAGTGTAGCCCCAGGAACAGCTAATCTCACAGATCAGCCCGCAGTGTACCCTAGCTCTGTCTTTGAGACTGCCTCATGGTCACACAAGCCTCGATATTAAAGCTCACTCCCCATCATTGGTCCTGAATAATATAAGCACCTTCAACAAACAATTTTGCCCTCACTTCTGGCAAGTGCCTACTTTTTCATGAGTCATTATGGAACAGAAATGAGACTTTCAATTTTGGTAAAACATGAGCGAGAAAGGCTCATGATATGTTGGGTTTATAGTTCACTGCCTTTGTTCATGGAAAGGCAAGTGGAGCCTGGTGGTCAGCAGAAAAATGATCCTCTGGAGACTTTCTGCATCCTTATCTCCAGAACCTGAGAACATGTTGCTTTATTTGACAAATGGGACTTTGCTGATGTGATTATGGCTGAGGACCTTCAAATGAGGAGAGCGTCCTGGATATCATGTTGTGCCCAGACTAAGCATATGAGAAGAAATGTGAAAAATGCAGAAGAGATACAATGTTAGAATAGAGCTGTGGTTATTGGCTTTGAAAATGGAAAAAAAGGGTCAAAAACTATGAAGCCCCGTGACTATGAAAAATGACCCTCCTCTTACAGGCAACAAAAAAAACAAAAACCATCCTTCTACAACTAAATTCTCAGAACAACTTGACTAAGTGAGGTATGTGTTTTCCAGAAGAGAGCCTCCAGAAAGAGAGAGAACTTACTGTGATTTTAGCCCAAGGAGACCTATGTTGGATTTATGACCCATGGAAATGTAAGAAAATATATTTGTGTCATTTTAAGCTAGTGCATAGGAGTCATATTGTTACAGCAGCACTGGGAAATAAATATAGGCAGAGAGGGAAAGAGGCTTGTTAAATGTCCCAACAAGCAATTAATTGGAATGTGGAAGTTATGGCCAGGACTTTCTTTTTTCTGTTCTTTTTCTTTTTTTTTGGAGCACCGGGGATCAAACTAGGACCCTGTGCTTCCACGGTAGGTGTGGTATCATTTGAGCTAAATCCTCAGCCCATAGCCAGGACTTTATTGACTACCTGTCTACCCATCTAATCTCAAGTAATTTATAATGCATCTGGGTTCTTTGTCTTATCCTAGTATCATCCCTCACACATATATGAAATTGTCTTTCTTCCTAAGTAGATTTCTTATCATCTCTATCACAGTCTGTAATGGAAACTTCATGATGACAGAGACTCAATTTTCTTTGTTCATTTCTTTAAGGTTTTTTTTTTTTTTTTTTTTTTTGAGACAGGGTATCACTTTGTGGTTCAGGCTGGCCCTGAGCTCAGCCTCAAACTCACATCACAGCAATCCTCCTGCCTCTGCCTCCTGAGTGCTGGGATTACAGGCATGAGCCACCACGCCCGGCACTGTGGTATGTGGTACTGATTGCTGCTGGGGTAAGTCTCCACGCCCAGTATGGTATGTGGTTACCAGGGATCGAACTGGGTCCTTGTGCTTGCAAGACAGGCTCTGGAACCACTGAGCTATATCCCCGGCCCTCTTTGTTCATTTCTTTATATTTACCCTATACAATGCTGAACTAGTAGCATAGGTCTTAATAAAATGTGTTGAATGAGAAAAATAGCTAAATGTGCAAATAAATCATGTCAAAAATCAATAAAAACAAACCATAAAGCTAAAAGGAACTTTATACATTTGCTGAAATTTCTCATTTTAAAAATGGTAAAACCTGGCTTAGGAAGTCACAGCCCAATTCTTAGCAAACCTGGAACAGCGCCCAAGTCTTCTGACCATCTGAATGGCACGTTTCTGCTTTTCATGTAAATGCATCAAAAGGTCACATGTGAACAGCAACATGGTAGTAGATGGATACTGCTCAACTGGACGGTAAAAATTGGAACTGACACTACCTGGGTGTGTCCATTTGAGAAAACACTCAGAGGCAGTGTCTGTCCTGAAATGGGTTGCTTTTAAAATCTTTCCTTCTGTATTAAATCAGGTGGACTCAGGACAAGCAAAGACTCATTCTTTCTTGAATAGAATTTGTTAAACAGCTTAGAATGAACAGGTTTGGACTGTCAGGTTTCCTGACTGTGCTGCTCTGTGCTAAAATGAATTGACTGTCTGAAGTACAATATGTAAAAAACACTCATTCGTTTGTTGACTCGATTTCTTTTTTACCCTCATACACCTTGTGTCCAATCTTTTAATTAGTATAGCCATAGGTTTTATTAAAATCTTTTTTGTTTCTTTAATGTGGAAAATGAGAGTGGAATTAAGCAATTTCTTCTCTCATCTACTCATTTCTTCACTGAATATCCACTGAGAATTCTTCACGGACAGAAGCAGAGAAAGTAGCTTTGAGGTGACGTTCAAGCAACTACCCATGCGCATCTATCTGTGAACATGAGCGCCCCCCCCCCCGCCCCCGGAAGGATCATGAGGCTGCTGATTCCCGGAAGGCAGGCAGCAAGCTGAACCGCAGTTTGTATTCCTTCATTTTCTTGGGGTGTGATTTTCTGTTGGAAACATTTTCTCCTGAGTGATAAATCCTTCCTCATTCTTCACACATTGGCTATATCTCCTGCTCTTCCGTGAACAAAACGGCTCTCTTCCCATCAAGTTCAAGGGTGAGCGAACTAGAATATTTTAAAAATGAAAGCTCAACAGACCGACAGGATCAAGGGAAACACAGGTAAAACTTCAGTTTCTAGCCAGGAATGACTGGAGCCTGATTGGATTTCTCTCTTTTCTCGTCTCGCCTTGCCATTTCTACTTCCGCCTGGCAGTATCTTCTGCAAGGCCAAAAGGGCCAAGTCAGATATGTCTCCCTGGCTGTCTGCAAGCACAGCCCGTGCCCAGGCTGCTGGCATTTATCAGTGTGGACTTGCTGACTGCTTCACCTTAGCGTCCCTCAGCTCCCTCCCGCCCAGAGGAAACAGACAGAGTACTCAGCTCCCATGGGCGAGTGCCACAAATCAAATCGTTGTTCCTTCATGAGTCTGACCTGGAAGTCACTCCCTGGAGACAACCACTTTCCAGAAGAGCTTTTTCTATCCTGACAAAACCCGTGAGGCAACTATTTTGTGAAGAGATTGAATTTAGCCTTCCCATCACGAAGAAAAGTTGCAAAATTATACTCTAGGCAGTGTTGTACCCATACCAAGCATCAAGAGACTTGGGATTCTAGTTCATTTCTGCTGCTCACCCATCTCGGCCCCCTTGATAAATGTGTCAACCTCTCTGGGCTTTAGTTTTTAAATCTATAACTGAATACATATGGGAACAGAAATCACAAAATGGAGGCTTCAGTGTCTGAGTTTAGCCAGCACGTATATTTGCTTACTCTATGAAATTTTTTTCTTTTTTTTAAAACAAAACAAAACAAGAATTTTGATGCCTTTAGTTAGGGCAGCTGCCAGCCAGTCTTTCTGTTCCATCTTGATTACACTGAATTTTACTCATTTATCTTATCTTTTGAGTCCCTGAGGCATTTCATTTTGTAACTGATGGACTAGATGATCTGAATTTTATTACTGATCTCAATGGTTTATGCCTTTCTGGCCCTAAGTAATGTGTAATTGAACAAAACAAAGAGAGATGATGTGCTTCCCTAGGCTCTAGATTCTAGAGGTCTAAAAACTGTTCCGAGTTCACATGTCCACAAATTTCCATGTACAGTGTTTCCATTACTACCAGTGCCTCTGCCTTTGGTAAAACTTTGGTAAATGACTTGATGCCTCCTGAAAGAGGAGATGTAACTGGTGCTAAACATGGCCAGGGAATGTTGTCCATAGTGTTGAACTTGCAGAAAGGAAAATCTGTGGAATATGGCAGAAGGGCCATAATTCTCCACCTCTAACTGCACACATCACCTCAATAATGTGATTATACAAAAGTTCCCATCAAGTGGCAGAGATTCTTTTCCCACACTGACTCTGTGCTGTCTGGATGTTTTCTTTGGCCAGCAGAACATGGCATAAGTGGTGTTTTGCCAATTCTAAGTCTTGGCCTCAAGGAGCCTGGTATGAGTTCACTTGCTGTCTCTGAACCCTGGCAGTTTTCATAGAAATAAGCCTCAGTCAACTTGCTAGCCAGTGAGGAACATATGGCCTAGTTCCCCAAGTCACCCAAGTGACGGCCTAGAAGCACAGTTGCCATCCTGGCTTGTAGCTATTGCTGAGGCACAAGTGAGCCCAGAACATGCTACACTAACCTTTCTGGATGATCCTGGCCCAAATAGTAGTAGTAATATTCATAAGCTGCTGAGCTGTTAATGACAGTTAGAAAGTACTAATCTTTGGGTTATTTTGTAATACACCAGAAGCTAATGTAGACTCATATCCATTAAAAAAAATGCCTTAGACAAAAATCATTGTTGATGGTCACCAAGTCTCATTTTCCCTTCTGCACTGCCATAGTTTAGATGTTAGATGCACTGAAAGGTCCATGTGTTGGAGGCCCAGTCCTCCACTGTTGGGAGGCAGTGAAGCCTTCCAGAGGTAAGATCTCTTGGGAGTGCTCAGTTCACTGGGCAGTGTGCCCTTGAAGACTTGCTATTGTCCCTTGGACTCCACCCTCTTCACTCTGTCTCTTTTGCTTCCCGGCTATGAAATGAGTAGTTTTGCTTTCCTGTACACTTCTGCCCCACAGTGCTGTCTCACCACCAGCCCACAACCAGTGAGGCCAGTTGATAGTGAGCTGGAACTTCCAGGACCATGAGTCGAAACAAAACTTTTCTATTTATAAGTCAGTTTTCTTAGATTTTGTTAAACACAGTAACAGAAAGCTAATAGAGGCATCGATACTTTTTCAGGGGATAACTAAGAAATATATAAGATATTTTGCAGATTTTTTTAGGTGAAGCTAAAGAGGGAAATATTATTGAAAGTATAGCAAAAATTTATGGCAAGAAATGTGCTGATCTGGGTTCGGCAACAGTTATCAGGTGGTGGTGAATCACATTTAAACAGTGGAAAGTCTGTCTATTGTATTTATCTCCACATTCTTCAGAGTTGGCAAATGAATTAATCTCCTAATTTAAGCATCCTTTGGGGATAATTTTTCTTTCCTAAGGCAAGGACCATATTTGCAGTTTATAATACATTAAACATATTAGACAGTGCCCTTACTTTCTGTCTGTGTACAGAGAAAACTGAGAAAATAATTTAAGCACCTCATTTTGCTACATGATTTATAACTGTTCAAAAAGGCATACAGTAAATGACAAGAGCAGCTGATCCCTCTGCAGGTCCATGACAAGCCAACTCTCACAGTCTTAGAGACTGAGAGTCAGTATCCTCAAGAAAGTTTTCTATAGGCGTTTAACCCTGTAAAATCTTTCATGATTGTTATTATTAATTGTGATATATCCACTTGAATGAGAACTGCCTAGAAGATGAACAAATTCTGGATATATCTGCCGATGACTGATATGGATGCCAGGAAGCTTAGAGCTGGGAGAAACCGACTTCAAATGTGGATGGCAACAACAAATAGCCATGTATCTTGGGAAGATTTTAGAAAAATCAAAAGGACGTATCTCCTTTATGGAGCAGTTCTGGTCTTTGCCATTGCCTTTGAATATTGATCTCCAGGTTTTTCAGTCTTCCTCTTGCTAACTCAGTTTCCCTGATGATTCTACACTGAGTTTCCAGAGCTTCAGCCTTCAGCTGCTACTCCATCCTCTGACTCTCTCAGGGATGGGTGGCCGGGAATTCTTCTGCCTCTGATTCTGCAGACAGCCACTGGGTCTCTTTGGCTTCTGATCCTGTAGCCTACTCAGTAAATCCCTATGTATTTTATATTAATTCTGCTCCTCTAGAGAATGTTAACTAATGTGATGGTCAAATATCTTGAGCAAATGCTGACTATTATAGATTTACCATGGAAAATTTTACTTTTAATGTGCCAATGTTCTGAGAAATTCTTTCTTTTATGGATTTTGTTGTGTGTGTATGTTTTTGTTTTGCTTTGTATTTTTAGTGTTTCTGAGGCAGAGTATTGCTACACAGTCCAGGATGGCTTTGAACCGCTGTGAAGCACAGGCTGGTCTCTAACTTGCAGCAGTCCTCCTGCCTCAGCCTCCTGAATCCTAGGATTATAGGCATGCACCACCACCCCAGAAATTCTTATGTTTTAAGAAAAAAAAATCACTCTAGTTATTCTCTGGGAACAACTAGAACATCTTGGCAAACTTCGGTCTAATCTGACTTTCCCTTTCCCAGAAGGAGCCAAATAGAGGCTGTGATAGTTTATTTTATGTGTCATCTTGACTGAGTAAATGAATGTGTAGATACTTGATTAAATTGTGTTTCTGGGGATTTCTATATGGGTGTTTCTGGATAAGGTCAGCATTTGCGTTGGTAGACTGAGTATGACATATTTCCCTCTGCAGTGTGGGTAGCATCCTCCAGATCTCTGAGGACCCAAACAGAACAGAATGCAGAGGAAGGAGAGTCAGATGACCATTTGCAGGTGGAACATTTTTCTTCTACTGTCTGTGGACTGGAACATATATCATTCACTTGCTTGGATTTCTAGCTTGCAGGTGACAAATCATGGGACTTGTCAGCCTCTGTAACCATATGTATCAACATTTTATAATCGTTCTCTTTCTCTCTCTGTAGACAGACACAGACAGACAGACAGACAGACACACACACATAAATAATTGATTTTCTTTCTCTAGAGGACTCAGACTAATACAATGCTCAGGTCTTATCCCCAATTAGAGAGAAATAGGCTGAAACTCAGGTTTTGCTGAGAGTTCCTAGTTAGGGGTGTTCTCTGTACTTCTCTTTGCCTCACATAAGGTAATCAGAGACCCCTTCTGTAAGCACAGTAAGTCCCCATCAGGGAGGCTCTCAGACGTCCAGAACCTAGTGGTGGTGGGGGCGCTCCCTGGTGGGACTAGGTTGAGTGTTGAATGACAGGGATTAGGGGAGAGCAAGTGAAGCAGAGGACATCTCAGAGAGTACGAAACATTCCAATAGGATCGACTGTGACTTTCATTACAGTTATAGCAGATAAAATAAAATGTAAAAGCAAAATACTTCCACTTCATACCAAAGAAAGCATTATCCAATCAGAAGAAGTACTACATTGCATAAGAAATTCAATTTTCTGAGGGATTTGTGTTTGGAAACTTTTGTTAACACATGAGTGCTGAGATACTATGAATAGTATTGAGCCATATAGTGAGATAGAATTGCCTCCTCTCTGTGATGTCTTGTACTTGAGGATGTCATCATTGACTGTTCCTGTTCTCTGTATGTGACTTTGCTTTCTGAGTATATTAATTCATCCAAGATTGAAGAATAAACCAGAAGCTTTTTAGGCAATTACAAGAGCAAGGTAGTGAAGAAAGGTTTGTTTAAAGGTATTAATTACATGATGTGAAAATAATAGCACCAGGTCATAAGCAGTAGAAAAATTGCACAGCATGGTGGAATAAAGTAATGAGACATGTGTATAAATGGTGAGTTTCCCAGGCTAGCATTCCACTCCACCTGAGGTGTGTTCAGTCTCTGGCATGACAAACAGGCCTTTTGTTCTCCTGCATTCAGTATTCAAACAAAGCAAGGACAATGCATTTAGACACTAAGGCAGAAAAACACAAGAAAATAAATGAAGGTTGCAAAGTGAAAATATATACTATGTTTTTAGATCTGAGGGTCGAAGGTCCATCAACAAAGCATTTGAGTACTAATTTTTTTTTCTCTTTAACTTTTTAAAAAGTTCATAACTTCAGTCTGGGGGACTATTCTGGCTGGAGGGATTTCCCTCTTCTTCTCAATAGGGAAAATGAAAAGTTGGGGATGTTTAATCTCCTTATCTGCTGTTTGATTGCTCCTGCTTTAGGTTCTTCCCTTGATGATTTAAAATACATGTATCTTTGGAGAGAAGTTGGTCTACTTTCTCATTTATATTGGCAGTCCTGCTTCCAGAGTTGTGCAGAGGCCACAGTGCAGAAGTCACACTTTTGTTAGAAATGTTTTGTCATGGTTGATCTCAATTTTTTGAAAGTTTACATGAGATCCACCCCTTCATAAAATGAGAAATCCATCTAAAATAAACTAAATGGGGGAGTTACAAGTTCTCTAAAATTTAACTTTCATCTTTGGAAGTCTCAGGGTAACTTCTGGAACTTTGTTAGCCTAAATCTTACAACTGGTATCCACTTGGACAGAACATTCTATCTCTTCGGTCAGACATGTTGCTTTCTCCCCAGGCAGCATCTTTGTTTTCCTTGCTCTGTTAGCAACTCAACATTATTCCTGTTTCAGGGCAGAACAGAGCAGCAAATTGCAGGAGGGCTGGTGTATAGTGTAGTCTCCTCTGTGCACACCTCGGCTGACTGATTTACAGAGACTGTGTTCACAATGGCTGTCCTGGGGCCAATAAAGACTTTTGAAGGAGGGGATTATACAGAAAGAACGGCTCAGCCATTTTTTTGAGAATTTCTTTATACTCTGAAGTAGGTATGAGTTTCACAGGATGGCAGGATCACAGCTGTGAATTGCACCTTTCTGGATTGTGGAGTATAACGTTCCCTGGGTAGGGTGCCAAAGGTCGGGTGGGGGCAGTTCGGCAGAGAGATTAGAAGCCACTGGAGGAGACCCTTGGTGATAAAAACCATAATGCCTGTCCTCCAGCAGGGTTGATTCTAGACAGTTAGGACACAGGAGGGGCAGGAGAGAACTGTAACTCACCAAGATGGCATATGATAAGTGAGTGTCTTGGGCAATAATTGTAAAAGAATTCAGAGAGGCAAAATTATTTCTTTCTAGAAGGTTTGAGAAAGCAAGACATGCTTAGACTGTGAAAGCATCAGCATTAGATCAACTTAAAAATTACTAAGAATAATTTTTAAGGTAAAAGTCCTTCCATAAAAGAAAACCACAACCCTATCTACCAAACAACTGAAACCAAAGAAATATTTTCTGATTCTCTTTCATTCTGAGGCTTTGAGTTTTATTTCAAAATTGTAATATACTGAGCAAACCACTATGCATTATGCTTTCCCTCATTTTTCTTTTCTTTGGTAATAGAGAGGAGAAAGAAAAGCAAATGTAATTTATTCTTTAGTTGAAAGTGAATACAACTGCTTGGTCATAAATACAGGAAGGAAATTTTGAATTGGTCCAGTGGTTAATTGGAAATGCAAAATCATCTAAATCATGTTTTTGAGCTTGTATACAAACATTATAATAGTTGTACTAAAAACAACACTGTACAGTCAAGTTGTTGTTTGAGATTTTTTTGCTGCATCTGTCTAGGACGTTTTTGGTGTTAGCATTAAAAGCTTTGTGCCCAACAATTACTCTCCATTATAATCTCTCAGTCCCAGCAAACTGATGCTCTTGGTGATCCTATAAAAAGACCCTGGTCTCATAAAGATTACAAGACCATAAACGTGCAATTACATGTGTGCCAGCTTACCACAAGGGAAGTGCCAAGGAAGCACTTTATAGTAACTATCCAGAAGGAAGGAGCTTGGAGAGAATAATACATTTCAGAAACTCTAGAGGGTTAGTAAGGAAAAGGCCCTTCTTGAAATACAGCACCTCCAAAAGTACATCTCATGTTGAAAGTCAAGTTTTAATGTCAAGTTGCTTTTGACCATATACTTAAAAGAAAATACTCCTAGGGGATTATTATGTTCAGATATGGTAGATTCTCCATCTGATATTGTAGTAGTACTGCATATCAATTTTATCTACTTTAATGATAAAAGGGCTTTGAAGCATATAATTTTCTATGTTTATAGCAAAGTATACAAGTTTTCAATTATTGAACTTCAGAATGATGTTAACTTATGGGCCACAATTTACATAATAGACTTCATATTTTTTCTAAATTTTCCCTCCTGTGATAGTCTCAGAAGTTGTCCTTCTTGGTGTTGATGTGGCTCTTTGAGGACACAGTGGTGAGACCTAATGAACACGTCTCAGAACTTTTTTCTGGACCTACCTTCTTTGCATGCCATGCAGGCTGTCCCCATTTCTATGGACATCTTTTTTTTTCAGATATGCTAGCATCAGAGATTAAACTACAGCTTTCTTTTGAGTCAAATTGTGATTAGACTTTTTTTAAATTTTTTTTTTTTGTGATTAGACATTTTTTGAGGTGTTTGCTTTTTGCTTTTAGCCTGAGAAATGTTCTTTTGTTTTGTTTTGAGACAGGGTCTCGCTTTGTGGTTCAGTCTGGCCCTGAGCTCAGCCTCAGACTCACATCACAGCAATCCTCCTGCCTCTGCCTCCTGAGAGCTGGGATTACAGGCATGAGCCACGATTCCTGGCACTGTAGTATGTGGTATTGGTTGCTGCTGGGCATGACTCTCCACAACCAGTAGTATAGTATGTGGTTATTGGGGATCAAACTCAGGTCCTTGTGCTTGCAACACAGGCACCGGAACCACTGAGCTAACTCCCCAGCCCTAGCCTGAGAAATGTTCTTTGAGGAGAGCTGATTTCTGTAAGTGACTAAAATCAGCCATTAGAATTTTACCAGTGAAGTTCTCAGAGTTTTTTTTTGTTTGTTTTTTTGTTTTTGTTTTTGTTTTTTTTTTTTTTTTTTTAGACAGGTTCTCACTTTGTAGATCAGGCTGGCCTAGAGCTCAGCCACAAACTCATACATCACAGCAATCCTCCTGCCTCTGCCTCCCTAATGCTGGGATTATAGGTGTGAGCCACCAATGCCTGCCACTGTGGTAATGTAGTACTGATTGCTGTTGGGCATGAGTCTCCACGTCCAGTATTGTACCTGGTTACCAGGAATTGAACCCAGGCCCTTGTGCTTGCAAGACAGGCGCTGGAACCACTGAGCTAAGTCCCTGGCCCCTGTCACATTTTTCCATATGTTTAAAATATTTATATGTTGATATTCTGTCTGGATGCACCCCGTATCCTCATCTTGTTGCAAAAAAAGAATTTTATGTACTTAGTATTTGCTTTCACTTCCAAATAAAGTGCCAATACTTGAGGTGGAGCAATACAGGTGGGTCTAGTATGAGGTTTAGAGGTGAAAGTCATCCTTGTCCAAGAAACCTGCCTTTTATGAGCTGCATTGTCCACTTCCCAGTCAAAGTTAGAAAGGGATTAAAAGTGTGTAATTGGCTTAGGGAAAGACTTCATGAACAAAACTTCTATAGCACAGGAAATGGCTAAGGAAATCAACAAATGGGACCTCATTCTTTTAAAAAGCTCTGCACAGCAAAGGAAACCACCAACTGTGCAAACAGGCAACCAACAATGTGGGAAAAAATCTTTACCAGCTGTTCCTCAGATAAAGCGCTATTATCTAGAATATATAAAGAGCTGGAAAAAGTCAGCCCACCCAAATTTAATGACCCAATTCAAAAATGGGCATCTGAAATGAACAGATATTTTTCAGAGGAAGAAGTAAGAGCAGCTAAGAAGCATATGAAGAAATGCTCAACATCATTAGTCACTCGAGAGATGCAGATGAAAACAACATTCAGATTTCATCTCACTCCACATAGAATGGCTGCCATTTCAGAATCAGCCAATGGCAAATGTTGGCGAGGCTGCGGAGAAGAAGGAACCCTTCTCCACTGTTGGTGGGACTGTAGACTCGTACAACCCCTGTGGAGATCAGTTTGGAGTTTCCTCAAAAAGCTAGGATTGATGGTCCCATTTGACCCGGCCATTGCCCTGCTAGGTATATACACACAAGAATTAAAAGACTCTTATCACAGTGACATATGTGCACCCATGATTATAGCAGCCCAGTTTGTGATTGCTACATCTTGGAAACAACCCAAGTGTCCATCAACTGGAGACTGGATAAAAAAGCTGTGGTTCTTCTACAGAATGGAGTACTACTCTGTCATAAAAAATGATAAGTTTGAATCATTTCTACTTAAATGGACATACCTTGAGGATATCCTCATAAGTGAAATAAATAGGTCACAGAT
>PVIR01016044.1:0-37276 GCA_004026965.1 Petromus typicus
CCTCGTAGTCACCACTATTGTGTTCATATTATGGATGAGTAAACAAAGATGAAAAGAGAGGTTTTGTAGCTATGAAGCACAAGAGACAGAATTCAAACACATGTCTATCCCCAAAGTTGACGGGGTTGGTCATTATTCAATCGATGACATTTATTTAGATAGTCAGGGCTTAGACAACAGAAAAGAAAACTAAAGCTATAAGGCAGTTCAGTTGTCAGGAAAAGTGACACAGAAAAGAAAGTAAAGTCTAACGAGTTTTGTTTGTTTGCAGTACTGAAGGCCTTTACACTGAGCTACATCTCCAATTTTTTTTGATCTTTAAATTTTGAAACAAGATCTTGCTAAGCTGCTATTGTCCAGGCTGAGCTTGAATGTATAATCCTACCTTTGACGAAAAGGAGATCTGTAGTTACTAGAAACCTGGCAACCTGGAAGGTGGGAGAAACAGGCAAAGTGTGGTTAATGGGTGCACAGGTGATTTGCATTGGAAGAAAAATGTACCATCTTGTATAAAACAGTTGGATGAGCGGGGTTAACAGCAATTAATTGAAGCTCTCAAAATAACTAATAATATTTTAAATGTCCTGAAAACAAAATGATGATATTTGTATAATGTTCATCTCAATTATGCTGATCTTATTCTTACACATTATATACATGTATTAAGATACAATATTGTGGGCCAAGGACTTAGGTCAGTGTGGTTCTGGTGTCTGCCTGGCAAGAACAAGGTCCCAGGTTTGATCCCCTGGTACCATACACCACAGTGCCCGTTGTGGTGGCTCACACCTGTAATTCCAGCACTCGGGAGGCGGAGGCTGGAGGATTGCTGTGAGTTGGAGGCTGGCCTGGACTACACAGTGAGCTCAGAGCCAGCCTGAACTAAAAAGTGACACCCGGTCTAAAAAAAAAAAAAATACAACATTGTAGCCCATAAATATGTAAAGTTATTATTAAAATTATTAACTATTCATATTAATAAAATTAAAGATGAATGTACTTTTTTAAAGGAGGGAACACGGCAAAATAGATCTCAGTTAAATCTTCAAAACTGAGGGGTGTTCAGCTAGACAGAAGCTGGGCCACTTAATACAAGGGAGGGCGGCATGGAGGTGAGGTAGGCCCTGAGAAGTCCTATATTCAAAGCTAAGGGAACATCAGAAAACACACAGCACCCCAAAAAGAAAGTCATGGGAGGATTCGCGCGCACAGTACCTGTGCAGGAAAGTACTAAGACTCCCCACGTCACAAGAACGACTCCATCTTAGTACTTCTGGAGCGACCAGGAAACTGTAGGCCCTCCTTTGAGAATTAAAACAGAGATGATAATCGTGATGAACTCGGCTGGTGCCTCACAATTTGTCCTCCATAAAGTCCAAGTCGGGATCCACAGTGGCGGGAGGAGAAGGCAGGGGGTTGCTAGAGGCCCAAGACCGGGTGGCATGGGTGGGTGAAAGAGCACAGGCCTCTGGGCTCCAAGGTGCAGGCGCTCCTCACACTGAGCCAGGGGATGGAAGACGCCTGGGTGCTCGTGGGACTCTCCGCCCCTTCACCAGCCAACCTCAGAGAACAACAGACGTCGCCATTTCCGCTTCCGTGTTCTACGCTCTGCAAAATGGGCAGCACGTCTGAAGACAGTGATGGCCCTCAAGGAGGCTGTAGAGAAGGGAAGAGAAGAATGTCGGGGAATGAAGAGTCCCGGTCACCGCTGAACTGTGTCCCGGTGAGAAACGTCGATGCTCAGCAGTTTCCAAACACTGTTTTCCATCCATGTCCGCTTATTAGAAACAGGAGCACAACAGGAAACTATATGTAGAGAAAAACAAAACGTACTCTCTGTGGGAAGCACTGTAGCAACAACAGGAGTTTGACCTCTTTCTGCAAATTGTGTGTTTCCGGAGCCACAGGGTAGAAGCTGGATATTGAACTGTGTCCGTTCTCATGTATTCTCAGGTGTGGGTTTATTTTCCTGAATGAAGAGATTCTACCAACCATAATTTTTCAATCACATTTGTCCCTATTTCTTCTTTGTATTCTCAATTAAAAAAAAAATCTATTAAAAATAACCCAGAACCAGATGGATTCTTGACTAAATTCTACAAGGACTTCAGGAAAAATGTAACACCAATACTCCTGAAATTCTCTAATGAAATATAAAGGAAGTCGTACTCCGATGTTGTTCTTGAAAGCTAACGTTTCCTTGATTCCAGATCTAGGAAAGGATCCAACCAACAAAGAAGTACAAACCAATCACTCTAATGAGTATAGATGCAAAAATCTTCAATAAGATAATGACAAACAGTGCAAGAAACCATAAAAACATCACACACCTTGGCAAGGTAGCCTCCATGTTTGGGAGCAAGCGTGGTTCAGTATGAAATATATTGCATGAACATAAAGCAAGGACAAAAATCACATGATCATCTCAAAAGATGCAGATAAGCTTTTTGACAAAATCCAACATATACTCATTTAAAAAAAAAAAAAGCTTTAAAAAGAGGTAGGGAAGCATCTTATCTCAATTTGGTAAAAACCATTTATGACAATCTATTTATCACAATCCTAGATCTGAAGGTATACTACAAAGCTATTGTGATAAGAATAGCATAATACTTGCCAGAAAAACAGGCTTGTAGATCAATGGAACAAAATTAAGGAAGCAGGAAAAATCCTCAGCACATTCAGCTACTTGATGTTTTACAAGGGATGGATCAAAAACACACTGAAGGAAAGATAGTCTCTTTAAAAATTAGTGGTCCTGGGAAAATTAAGTAATCCTTGCAGATGATTGAACCTAGACCTATGTAGTTTACCATGCACTAAACTAAAACCAAAATAGATCAAAGATCTTTATGCTTAAACAGAAACACTTAACCTGCTAGAAGAAAAAATATAGTGTAGCAAAGATACAGGCAAATGTAAGAACTTTCTGAACCAGATCCCTGTAGCACATGAATGATACAGCAAACCAACAAATACAATCACGTTGAATTAAAAAGATTCTGCATAAGGGTAACAACCAACACAATGAAGAAATAACCTGAAAATAGGAAAATTTGTATCAGCTATATCTCAGACAAAGGACTGAGATCTATGATATAAGGAACTCAAAATATTAGACGCTCAAATAAAAGACCCAATTCAAAACATGCAGCTAAACTGGATGGGTATTTTTTGGAAGAAGTACAAATAAACAACAAATACATGAAAAAATACTCAATGTCATGGGCCATTAGAGAAATGAGAATTAAAACCGCATTTAGAAACCATCTTATTCTACAAAGAGTGGTTATTATCCAGAAATCAAATACCAAATGTTGGTGAGGCTGTGGGGGGAAAGAATGCTTCTGTAGTGTTGATAGAAATGTAAATGAGTGCAATCATGATAGAAATCAATGTGGAGATTCCTCAAAAACTAAAAGTAGATCCTTCATTTAACCCTGCTATTCCCAAGCTAGGTATCTTCCTGAATGTGATAAAGTTCTTTCATTACAGGGATACAGGCAAATTCATGTTTATAGCACCACAATTTATAACCAATAAATCTTGGAAGTGTCTGTATACTCATGAATAGATGAATGGATAAAGAAATTATGGTCTTTATACACAATGGACTTCTACCAAAGGATAGAAAACAAGGTTTCATCACTAAGGGAATCCACCTTGACACAAAAGCTCAAATATTGCATAGTTTCTCTTATATGAGAAAAAATATATATGTAAAAGATAAGTAAGAAGAAACAAGATCTTTTCCAAATGAATGGAGAAATAAGAGATAGAGAGAGAAGAGATGGAGAAAAAGAAATGAAGATCAAAAATGAAAATAAAGCTGTTGAAAATGAGAAGAACATCAGGAGGTGAGGAAGCAGTGAGGGAGGGGACAAATACAGAACGAGAACAACTAAAAAATAAGATGCACCATATTTCCTGTAAAGTAAACCTGAGCCAGAAAATGAGCACTAGCTGTTACCATGGTGATGGTCAGAGTCACGTGGGAGATTATATCTCATTGCTCTTTTGCCTGGTGGCTACTCTATCATAGTAGATAAGGAAAGGAGATTGTGGTTGGCACTTTTCATCTCTAATTTTCAAAGATAATTATGGTATTTTCTGATGAGGTCTTGTTTTGGGGGAAACACAACATTTTGTACATTATACCTCCAAAATCAATGTATTCATGTGCTACAAATATGAATAAGAATAATGGAGGTTTTCAGAAGTGAAGGAAGGTAAAGAAATTATAGAAAAGAATAAAGCACTAGAAATAGTTTTTTATTTTGTTTGTTTAATGGACTTAGTGTACAAAACAAACCTTTTCAGGGGGGAAAAACACATTAGTTCAATCCCCAGTAGTGGGAGAAAAATATATCTGGATTCTTCATAAATTGAAGAAAGAATAAATAAAAACTAATACAATCAGTTAGGTACAAGAGGAAAATGAAGATTAGATCAGCGTTAACTGCAGAATTTGCTAACTGTGCCATGAGCTGTATAAGAAATGTTTCTTATATCTGTATCTAATCTACATCTACATCTAATCTGTGTATTGCCTCCTACTTGTTTTTCTTGCCTGGTTGCTGTGGCTACTGTTTCGTGCACTTTATCAACCACAAATGGTTACAGTGAACAGAACAATCTTCACTTGTGCCTTTTTATTTTCCAATAAGGAAACGGGTCAGGTAACTAGATAACGTGGAAAGAACAAGACGTGGGTAGTTCTGCATGCTCGAGTTATGCTCCTAGGTGGCTGATGCTAACTAGACTTCCTGGGCCACGTGGTGCTAATTATAGTATAATTCTAAGCTTCTGTTTATCCTTAGGGAGGCATAGAGGCCTGACCATTCAGTATTTATCTTCAGCCTTACCTTCTTCAGATGTGATTGCAACCACAATTCTGAATTTCCAGTGGGGTTTTTTTGGGGGGGCGGGTGGTACTGGGAATTGAACTTGGGACCTTGCACTTGCCGGGGAGACCCAGTGAGTTACATCCCCAGCTCCAC
This sequence comes from Petromus typicus, assembly GCA_004026965.1. Classification (NCBI taxonomy): domain Eukaryota; kingdom Metazoa; phylum Chordata; class Mammalia; order Rodentia; family Petromuridae; genus Petromus; species Petromus typicus. The sequence continues at coordinate 5,001 of PVIR01016044.1, forward strand.
AATCCTGATGTCTTTGCTTTTTACTGACTTTCTCAAGAACACAGTCCCTCTCCAACCGTGTATCAGTTTGTGTATAACTTAGCTATCAATATAGCAGCACAATTCATAACAGCTGAATGATAGTAGCAGCCTATGTGTTTATTAATAGATAAATAGAAAAAGAGAATTTAGTATATTGACATAATGGAGTTCTAATTGATCATAAAGATGGATATATTTGATCACTTTTAGAACAAAAGATGTATCTTTAAACCATATTCCTAAGTGAACTATATCAGAGAAAGGCTAAATATCACTTTCTTGTATTTTAAAAGCCTAAAATATAAATAATTTAAAGAGTAAAATTAAAGAGAGACAAATTAAAATTAAATAGGAAATAGGGAAGCAGATTTTAAGTAGATGCAAAGATGACCTGGGGATGGGAGATAGGGAGGATGAATTGGAGGAGAGAGTAAAAAGTATTAAAATGTTATGTATATTTACCAATTCACAAATATAAATGTAATTACTACAATTGTAGACTTATCAACAAAAATGAATTTCACAAATGGTAAAAATAAAAATGCTACTAATGACCAATATATTATATTCACCATATTGAAATTATGCTTCTTTTTAAAAGTCAATAAAATATATCACTACCTTTATATGTCATGTATTCACTCTGTAATAACTTAGTATAGTAGAGGGTTACTATCTACCATCTTACTTGAATGTGATACATCAAAATATTGTATCAAAACATGATATAGTATAATTTAAATAGATAGAGAAATAGGTTTTTGTTTGTTTGTTTGTTTTTTCTTTTCTGAGACAGGGTCTCACCTCCAACTCACATCACAATCCTCCTGCCTGTGCCTCCCGAGTGCTGGGATGACAGGCGTGAGCCACCACACCCGGCACTGTGGTATGTGGTACTGGTTGCTGCTGGGCGTGAGTCTCCACATCCAGTATAGGTATGTGGTTACCGGGGATCGAACCCAGGTCCTTGCGCTTGCAAGACAGGCGCCGGAACCACTGAGCTAACTTCCCAGCCCGAGAAACAGTTTTTAAATGTTAAAGACTATTACACGATATGGACAAGTATATGAAATAAAAACTTCAGTGTCCTGAAGTAAAATTCACATGAAACACACAGTAAAGAAATGTTTTCATAAAAGAGAAGGAAAGAAAACTGTCTTGCTCTTTGGATGTGTGAATTATAAGACAGGCAGATGAAATAGTGTGACATGAACCGACTGGATAAAATAATATTTCTGTGTGTGAGACAAAGAGAGTACAATAAAATCAGCTTGCTGAGATGTTAAAATACAGCCACACACACATAGATACAGTTTCTTTTTCCGGTCCAAACATCTTCCACTTCCTGCGGCTGCGCACAAACAGGAACCCTTTTCCTTCGGTGCTCACCTCTTTCACAGTCTGGGTGGAAAGTCCAGCAACTGTGGTTTCAGAAAAATGCCAGATGGCACCTATCTGGAAAATCGTTCCTTTTTTGTACATTTCTCTTTGAGAGAAATGTTTTCCTTACTTCATCATTATGTAATCCATTTTCAGATTTATTGTCTGCTGTCTTGTATATGTTCTTGTAAAATAAACATTGCTAAGTTTAAATTTCCTCATCTTCGGAATAGACATGATTCGGTAATCACTAGATTATATCCCTAAACTCCTGTCTGAAAAAAATCTCTTCTGTACTTCACTTCTTCCATCTTCTTAATGCAAAAGAAATCTCATTATCTCACTCAGAGCACTTCCGTATCACTAGGGAGAAGAAAACAATGTTATTTCCTCATGACTGAGTTGAAGTGAGGTCCTTTGTCAAGACAAGATGTTCTTTTCTATACGCTTTTAATTTCTTAATTGAGCCTAGAATTGAAAGCAGCTTATTATAAATGGACTTTAAAAATACTACCTCATGTCTAAGATAGCTTGCATTCTTCCAACTAGAAGAAAATTGTTGAAATAATTGATTTGTTGCCAGTCGAATACTTTCAATTTTTTCTATTTCTTAGTACCAGCAATACAGTCATCATTACACAGGTTTGCTAAAGTGCTTTTTTGGCATTTACTAAAAAGAAAAGCAAAGAAAAATCTCAGTACCACGAAGGAGTAAATGTTTTTCTGCTAGCTGCAATGTTTCCAGTGCTGACCCATGCTCATTTGTTTTATAAATGTTATAGTAAAGAATGAAAGCACATTGTCTCTTCCTGTCTCTCCCAGAGAGACTCTGACAAAGACTGATACAGACCCAGGTGAGGGCTGGTGTCGGCAGGCAGCTTGGACTAGGCCTTGCTGGATCTCTCCGGGCCCTGACTGATGTGCAGGAGGCCCACAGACACGTCCAGTAGCTGGAACCTGCCCGTGAAGCCAACAGACAAGAGTCTGGCTCCCACTTTCATGGATGAGATGCATAAAGTCTAGAATCATATCTTAAATAAGTTTACCTCAGAAAAACATTTAGCTCTTATTTTACATTTTATTATTTCATTTAATATAGATGTATTAGGTACTTGTTAATATATGTCTGTTTTATAATTCACAAGACAAAACTCTCAAAAATTTACATATTTAATTTTTTTAATTGATGGTCGGGGAGTTAGCTCGGTGGTTCCAGCGCCTGTCTTGCAAGAGCAAGGACCCGGGTTCGATCCCCAGTAACCACATACCATACTGGGCGTTGAGACTCACACCCAGCAGCAATCAGTACCGCATACCATATACCACAGGGCTAGGCGTGGTGGCTCACGCCTGTAATCCCAGCACTTGGGAGGCAAAGGCAGGAGGATTGCTGTGATATGAGTTTGCGGCTGAGCTCAGGGCCAGCCTGAACCACAAAGCAAGACCCTTTCTCAAAAAACCTTAAAATAAATAAATAAATAAATAAATAAATAAATAAATTTTTAATTGAAATCTTTATTGGTACATACACATCATAATTGCACTCCACAATGGGTATTTGTACCAGTATAAGACACAACTTAATTCTCATTTTTTCCCATAGCCCTACCCATGCTACCACTCCCCTATATACATAAAATTTATTTCCTTTCTTTATTGTTATAATCTCATTATTTTTCCCCTTCACCCTATCACACTTTGAGTGTTTTCAGTTTCACAATATATAACATACAATTCTAGAACTCATTTACATCTTTATTTTCTCATACCAGAGAAAAGATGTGATATTTACCTATCTGTGACCTATTTATTTCACTTATGAGGATATCCTCAAGGTATGTCCATTTAAGTAGAAATGATTCAAACTTATCATTTTTTATGGCAGAGTAACACTCCATTCTGTATTACCACAGCTTTTTTATCAAGTCTCCAGTTGATGGACATTTGGGTTGTTTCCAAGATGTAGCAATCACAAACTGAGCTGCTATAAACATGGGTGCACATATGTCACTGTGATATGAGTCTTTTAATTCTTTTGTGTATACACCTAGCCGGGCAATGGCCAGGTCAAATAGGACTCCAATTCTAGTTTTTTGAGGAATTTCCAAACTGATCTCCACAGGGGTTGTACGAGTCTACATTCCCACCAACAGTGGAGAAGGGTTCCTTCTTCTCCGCAGCCTCGCCAACATTTGCTGCTGGCTAATTCTCAAATAGCAGCCATTCTTTGTGGAGCGAGAAGAAATCTCAATGTTGTTTACATCTGCATCTCTCGAATGACTAATGATGTTGAACATTTCTTCATATGCTTCTTAGCTGCTCTTACTTCTTCCTCTGAAAAATATCTGTTCATTTCAGATGCCCATTTTTGAATTGGGTCTTTAAATTTGGGTAGGCTGATTTTTTTGAGCTCTTTATATATTCTAGATAGTAGCCCTTTGTCTGAAGAACAGCTGGTGAAGATTTTTTCCCACATTGTTGGTTGCCTTTTTGCTCTGTTGGCATATTAAATTTTTTTTAAAAATTAAAAGAAACATGTAAAAACTTTGGCCATGGAAATTTCATTTTAAAGATACATATAAATGAGAAAAAGCTAGACATCTTTGCTTTTTCCTAATAACAATTAGTAAAGTACTGTAGATCTTCAGGGAAATGGCATATATATAAAATGTATTTTTAATTGAATTCTTTACTGGTACACTATATGTGTATATATACTATATGTATACATATACAAAGTATGGCTATACATACAAATTGTGGCTTGTGATATACATATATATATATATATATATATATATATATATATATATATATCACAATCACACTCAACATTGGGAATTTGTACCAGTATATTACAAGAGTTAATTCTCATTTTTACCCATTCCCTTAACCACCCTACAATCTCCCCTTTCTTTTTTCTTTCCCTCACTACTTTCCCCTATCCCTTTCCCTCGAATATTTTTTATTTCACAATATCTATCATATATTCTAGAACTCATTTACATCTTCAGATTCTCATACCAGAAAAAGATACAATATTTACCTATCTGTGACCTATTTATTTCCCTTATGAATGTGTCCTCAAGGTATATCCACTTGAGTATAAATGACTCAAACTTATCATTCTGTATGGCACAGTGAGACTCCATTTTATATAAGAATTACATCTTCTTTATCCAGTCTCCAGTTGATGGGCATTTGAGTTGCTTCCAAGATTTAGCTGTCACAAACTGAGCTGCTATGAATATGGATGCATAGATGTCACTATAATAGGATTCTTTTAATTCTTTCATGTATCCTCCTAGAAGGGGAATAGAAGGGTCTAACAGGACCTCTCATCCTAGCATTTTGAGGAGTCTTCACAGTGTTTGAACCAGTCTACACTCCCACCAATGGTGGAAAAGGGTTCCTACCTCTCCACAGCCTCACCAGCATTTATTGTTGGTTAATTTCTTGACAGCAGCCATTCTTTGTAGAGCGAGATAAAATTGCACTGCTGTGTTCATCTGCATCTCTTGAATGACCAGTGAAGTTGAACATTTCTTAGTGTGCTTTTGGCTGCTCTTACTTCTTCCTCTGAAAAGTGTCTGTTCATTTCAGATGCCCATTTTTGAATTGGGTCTTTAAATGTAGGAGAGTTAGTTTTTTTAAAAGCTTTTTATATATTCTGAGTGGTAGTCCATTGTCTGAGAAACAGTTGGTAAGATTCTTTCCCATATTTTTGGTTTCCTTTTATCTCTGTTGGTGGTTTCCTTTGCTGTGCAGAAGCTTTTTAATAGGATGTGATCCCATTTGTCAATTTCTTCTGTCAGTTTTTGTGCTATAGAGGTTTTGTTCATAAAGTCTTTCCCTAAGCCAATGTCTTCAAGAGTTTTACCTAACCTGTTTTCCAGCAGGTTTGGCATTTCTGTTTTACTGTTTAAGTCTCTAATCCACTTTGATTTTAGTTTAGTGTGTGGTGAAAGAGGTAAACCTAGCTTTAGTCTTGATCAGGTTGGAGCCCAGTTTTTCCAGCACCATATGTTAAATAGGCTGTCTTTCCTCCATTGAGGATATTTGGCTCCTTTGTCAAAGATAAGGTGGCTTAGTACATCTGGAGTTGTTTCTGGGTCTTCTAATCCATTCCACTGGTCCTCAGGTCTGTTACTTTGTGTGTACCATGCAGTTTTTATTACAGTGGCTTTCTAGTATGGTTTCAAGTTGGGGATCATAATACCTCCACCATGTCCTTATTGCTTAGAATTGCTTTTGCTGTTGTAGGTCTCTTGTGGTTCCAGATGAATTTTTGGATCATTTTATCTATATCTGTGAAGTATGGTGTTGGGATTGAAATCAGAATTACACTAAATCTGTATAGCAATGTGGGAGTATAGCCATTTTGACAATGTTGGTTCTTCCTGCTGAAGATTAAGGGAATCTTTCCATTTTCTGATATCCACTTCAAATTCCTTTTTCAAAGAGCTATAGTTTTCAGAGTAGAGGTCTTTATCATCCTTTGTTAGATTGATTCCTAGATATTTCATTTTTTTTGGATATTGATGGGGTGGTGTGGTAGTGCAGTCCTGTGAACCCATGACTTGGAAGGCTGAGGCGGGAATGTGAGTTTGAGGCCAGCCCAAACTATATAGCAAGATCCTGTCAAAAAAAAAAGAAAGAAACTCTTGAGAGAGACAAAGAGACAGAGACACAGACAGAGGGGAGGATAGAGAATGCTTATTTTATAAACCATGGTCTTAGTATTTTGTGATAGTTTACTAAAATTTACTTTTTCACTCTATAAAAGTTCCCCTGCTTAAAACTACACATTTCCACAAATGTGCAGGACTGAGGTATTAGAATACTGTTGTTTCACACACTAAAAATTATTTTTCCTGCTCTGACATCCGGCCAACCTAAAAATTTTTAAGACTCTGATATGTAGCTGGTGTTGATAGCATTGTTAATATTCCTACACAGACATTTGGGGGAAAGATTCCAAAGCAGAGGAGTAAAAAAGTGTCAATAAAATAAATGACTTTTATTCCAACAATACTGTCACTGTTTAAATGCCAAGGTCTTCTTGGAACCATAAACATTTCCATGATATCAGTCTCGGTAAGCTTTTAACCACTAAGCAGTTTTTCACTTTCTAAAGTAGTCTTCATGTACTTTTTCACAAGTAACATTATCTTTGAAAGCCAAAATAGGATTATTTTAAAAGTATGGCTCCGTGAAATTATGTTTTACTATATTAATTAATATTAAGGCATAAAATTATGTCTGAGATTTTTGTGTGATGTCATATGTCTATGTTAAATTTAGATTGACCATATCTACATATACAGTAGAGACCTTTTTAAAAAAAATTAACCCTCACCAGTATAAACAATATGTTTGGCAATGTCACACTCATTAATTTAAAAAAGCTTATAGCTATAACTCAGTCATAAATAGCACCCCAATTAAAAAGGAGCCAAGAGTGAATAGACATTGTCCAAAAAATTATATAGTATCAATATAGTGTCAATAAAAAGTTTAAATGATATCTAAACTATTGACATGAGGCCCAAAGGAAAATGCAAATCAAAACAACCAAAAGGGACCACTTCCTTACCTACCACATTGAAAATTTGAGTCACCTATGGCCTAGAGATTCTACTCCGATACATACACCTTTAAAAGAAAACATGTTTATACAAAAGGTTATGTAAGAACTTTCATAGTAGCATTATTCATAATATACCAAAAAATGGCAATACCTCGAATGTCAATTAATTGTTAAATAGATAAACTGTTATGTGTTCATACAATGGGATATTTATTTATTATTATCTAGCACTGAAGATGGGCTGTTGGGAAGTGATGAGACCCTTGTGTGACCCTGAGGAGGCTGCCGGGCTAGAGATGTAGGGTTCTCCTCAGACAGGACTGAAACAACCTGCTGCAGTGGTAGAGCTGAAGCAGCCTTCTGTGGTGGGAAGCTGGAGCATCCTGCTGCGCAGGTAGGGCTGGAGCATCCTGCTGCACAGGTAGGGCTGGAGCATCCTGCTGCACAGGTAGGGCTGGAGCGGCCTGCTGCACAGGTAGGGCTGGAGCCACAGCAGGATGAAAGGAAATAGAGGAAATTAAACATGGTGAAGTGTGACCAGAAGCAGGGGAAGCCACAGTCTCCTGCACTGATTGAGAGAATTTGAGAGCAGAATAAAGTCAAAGTGATTAATGTTTGAAAGACAGACTCCTAGAGATAAAATTTATTTAATACAGATTTCACTATAACTTGGTCTTAAACATCCAGTAGAAAAGTTTAAGGAAAATTGCTTTTATTTATTATCAATTACATTAGAAACACATCTATTATACTAAAATATTGTTTAAAGATTTTTAGTTAAGGCCCTGTTAACATTACACAGCGACTCAATCACCAGAACAACTATGATTGGCAACTATAATAGTCTTCTAACGATATTTTTATCCTGAATGCTTTATATGCACATAGATTTGTAATGGTTGAGTTCACTAGTTCTGCAGTATAGTTCAATACCACTAATGTTACTGACCTTCTCTCCTGGATGTTTAACAATTAAAGTTTAGAGACCAGAATAGAAAGGTAACTCGGCTATAAAGATAACCAATATTTTGGCCTAGCCCTTTGAGGTCAACTACTACTACTGAAGATCCAGGACATGATGAAACCTTCTCCACAAGATCCTATGAGTCTGGAAAAGTGTGCCAAATGAATGTTACCTGGAGAAAAAAAATCTCCTATGCTTTTGCAGAAAACATAATGGTCAAGCAAGGCCATAACATATCATTATGGCTGACACTGACAGAAGAGCTAAGAGACTCTGTATGGTTCTACGATCCTACCTGAGCAGACTTGTTTGACCTTGTTAGATAGTAAGAGATTAGTTTAATTTAATATAGGTCTCACTATAATTTGGTCATAAACATCCAGTAGAAAAGTTAAGGAAAATTGCTTTTATTTATTTTTAATTATAGACCAAGTCATTGCTGGATGTACTTGCTTTTCCTCAAAATACACTTATATAACATAAAAAGAAAAGAAGATATGTTGGGAACTATGGGCAACTTATTCAGATTTAGGATTTACTTACTTGCATTTAAGGATGTGTGCCCTACCCTGTGGGATCAGCTATTGGGATTGCTGACATCTGCCCTGCCCTGCAGGATTTTAAACTACAAGGATTACTGCATTAGGATTATTGGGCTTAAAACTTACTGGGACTTACTGTGATTTAAGGGTGTCTGCCCTGTCCTATGGATCTCCAACTACAGAGATTATTGTGGGGCCACCATGTTTTATGCATGTTAGGATTATGGGTTGAAAGTTTGGTACCAAACAAAGGTGTAGGCAAGCTTGGGTTATGGGTTTGTCTGCTACAGCTTCTGTTGCTACAGTGGCTGCCACTGCTCAGAGTAGCAAGAGTCGAGCTCCAGCTCAGCCTTTTTCTCAAGATTCTGACTTTGTTATTTGTTGGTTGTTAATCCTTTTGCTGTGGGACTCATGGGGGATTGGAATTCACCAGGAGGGTTCTGGCTGCGTGCTCTTCCCTGGACTTCCACTCTGGGTGAAATATTGACACATAATACAATACGGTAACCTTGAAAACAGACTACATGAAAGAAGCCAGTCACAAAAGACTGCATTTTTGTCTGAACTTATTTACATAGAAGTTACTAAACAAGCACATTAGTACAAAGAGTAAACAGATGAAGGATTGTCCAGCTCCAGAGCTGAGAACTATTAATGACTGTGTAATTTCCTGTTGGGGTGATAAACACGTTTCCAATCAGTTTCTCAAATTGTTGAATGTGCTAGTAGTCATGAATTTCTTTCTCTTTATATTGTATAATTGTTACATGAAAAGTGATCATATTTATGAGCTACCATGTGATGTTTCAAATAAAGTAGATCATTACTTTTTATGACTAGGTTAACATACCATTGTGCATAGGTACCACATTTTCTTTATCCATTCATCAGTTAATGGACATGTTTTAGTTGGTTGATAGCTTGGCTTTTGTGCCTGGAGCTGCAGAGAAAACAGAAATGCAGACAGTTCCTCAACAAACCAATTTGAATGTAAATACAAGTTGTAGAATGTGAGAATCATACTTCACTAAGGTCATTGAAAATATTCAAAGATTGCAATACTATTCTGTTCTAATAACACTTATATTATCTTAAAAAATGAAAACAAAATTTTCTAAATAGAATAAACATTGGATTTGGTGCAACTATAGAAGGTTCATTTATAATCAATGTACTATGGATAAAATGTGTTCTGTTGAAAACAGATATAAAGTAATTTTATCCTTAAATAAGTACTCTCTAAGGTAAGAAGATACACTATTAATATATCTTTTTATCAAGTATGTATTTAATCAGATATAAAATTTTTCAGATTACATAAAACTATTGTACTTAAATATTATTACTCAATTATTACTCAAATTATTCAATTATTACTCAAATATTATTACTCAATTACTCAATTATTCTCAAAAGTTTGGGCTAAAGCATTGTAATTATAATTCAGTTACCAAATGTACTATGACTATCCCTAAATTTCTAAAGTTCTAAATATATTAAATAATAACAATGATCTTAAACCTCTTAGTAAAAGTGAATAGTGTAACTTGAAAAAGTTAATATCTTTGAATACTTGATTTAAATACTTTTGATTGTGCTTTATATATATGAATGTCAGTTTAGCTTTATCCAAATTTTACTATGTACAAAGTAAAAGGAAAATTTCATTCACCCCAAGAAATGATTTTAGAAGCTAAGGAACATCTTAGCCAAATATGATCTTGAACACAGGTTCATATGTTTGCAGCTCTGCCTTGAAATTCAAAATGTGAGGTCTATTTATTGGTGACCTCAGACACAGGTCTTCACCAGCACTCAGATCTACACCCAACTGCCTGGAAGAAGAGAAGAGGAATTTTCAAAGAGCAGGTGTGATAGATAAGAACAAGAAGTCCATTGTCAACTAAAGAAATAAAAGCTAACAAACTAAAAAGGCCTGCATCTTAGAGGAGAATAGTCTGAAGCTCTCACATGCAAAGAGCAACAGCTGGTGAAGGGTTTATTTTGTTCAGTTTGCTCAGCAGAAACCACACTGGATTCACAAACACGTAACTCCTGGATGGTTTTAGAGGTAAAATTTATTTTGTTCAGTTTGCTCAGCAGAAACCACACTGGATTCATAAACACGTAACTCTTGGATGGTTTCAGAGGTAAAAGAGTCCCAAAAAGGAAATGCTTTTACAGGTTCTTCACCCACAGGATGATAACCTATATTGTATGGGCATAAGCAATTCTACAAGAAAGGAAATTGTGTTAACCATAAGAAAATGACAAATCAAAATATTCTAAAGCAATCTACTGCAGACTGAAACACTCATATATTTGTACACAAAATAACACTTCTTTTTCTCTTAACATATGAACTCTATTGAAAAGGTTGTTGATTCTACTCTTTAACACATTTAGTGTGAGCCTCTATGATTGAATAAATCCAATGAAACCTTTTGCTATGTTATTTATGCATTCTACACTGATTCCCTACAAGATAATATACGAAGCTAAATTTATACAAAGATTTGAAAGATTTTTACATGTTTGGCTATACATACAAGTTGTGGAAGATATCATTACAGCCACTAATAATGCTTTTGACCCTGCCCAATCTTAACCTATATTAAATGCTACTCTTTAGATTTCTCTCCTCTTTCATTTATTGAGAGAAAATTGCTGCACTCTTTTGTACTACAAATATAAGATTTCCTAAGTGGGTGGATTGATTTGATTATATTGTCTCATTTTCAGTGTCTGGAGCCTATATCTCCTTTCTGTATTAAAAACAAAAGAAGACTATGAAAAAAATGCATTATTTGAGTCAACACACTGACAATTCTCCTCGTGCCCTCTATCAGTCGCTTTTTACGTTGCTGAGACACAACACACAAGACCCACAATTTAAAGGGGAAGAGCTTCAATTTGGCTGCCGGTTCCACAGATCCAGTCCATGGTTACCTGTCCTGCAGGCACAAACACCACGGGGGAAGACACAGTGCATTAATCCTGCTGGATTTCTGGCAGCCTTGAATCATGGTAAGCTGGGAAAGGATAGGTCTCACTCTGTTTGAATCAAGATTTACTGTTCTGAAATATCTAAAATAGTCTGAAGGATGAAATGTATGCAATGCCCCTGTGTTCTATGTTGCTTGGTTATTTGCACTGTTTTTGTTTATCAGATGGGATAGTATTAGTGCTTGTTACTGTCTTACACAAAAAAGTTTTTTATCACTTAAAAATAAAACAACAAAGGAAAAAGTGAACCTAGAAAACAGAGAAGCAATGAAAAAAACTCCTCTTTTCACCTTGCTTTGGTGGTGTATGATAACTACTTTCTATTGTTGCTTTACAAATTACCACGAACTTACAAGCTTAAAACCACAGACTTCCGATTTATGTTTGTGTAGGTCAGAAGTTCAACTCAGGCTCAGAGGGCTAAAATCAAGATGACGGCAGAGACAGATTTCTTTCTGGAAGCTTTAGGAGGGAATCCATTTCCTTGTCTCTTCCAGGCCCTGAAATCCACCCACATTCCTTGGCCCATGACCTGCTCACTCCATCTTCCATGCCAGCAGCTTCGCATCTCTCTGACCATTTCTGTATGAACAGAGAAGGGAAACATTCACGACCCTTCAGCACCTATGTGGTTAGATTCCATGTGCCTTCATCATTAGCATCCTCTCTCCAGGGTAGATCTTACCTTAACCACATCTGCAGAGGCCCCTTTGCCATGTAAGGTCATGGATTTACAGGCCTGGGAATTAGGAAGTGGATACCTTTCTGAAGCCATCACTTCATCTACCACAGCTAACATCTGCTGGATGAAATGTTACTGTTCTGTTTACTTTTAAGCAGTAAGAATGAAATTCAAGCAAATCCTTTTGAAATCATTCAGACAAAAGAAAATTTAAAAAATAAAGCACTGGCTTATATTTTCTTTACAACCACGTTAAAGAGAATAAATTGGAGAAATTTTCTGTATATAACTCTTTGGTAAGTCTTGTCCCTTAGTTCAAGATACTAATTCATTCTTACAGCAAAGTCAAGCTTGCGATGACATCTATATAATTCCAGGTGGCACCACATGCTTTGGACCATCTATTATGTTATGAGTAATTATGCATTAACTTAATCACACCTAGCATTTGTTCAGCTCTATAAGTGAAACATTACAATGAATATCGTAGTGACTAATCTTTTGTGTCAAATTAGTTGAGTCCCAAGTGTTTGGTTAAGTGATCAAATATTACAGGTGTTTCTGTGGAGACTAGGGGAGTGACTCGATCACTCCCAAGGGCAGGCTTTATGTACAGCAGACTGCCCTCCTCACTGCCGGTAGGACTCATCTGACCAGTTGAAGACCTGAAAAGAACAGAAAGACTGAGCCTCCCTCAAGAAAGAGGATTCCATGGTGCTCTGTCCTCGAACTTCGTTGATGGTATTGGTTTTGCCGGGTTTTACAGCTGATTGGAAATAAATGTCTGTCCATTACCACACTGCCACACAGCCTGTTTGAGTGGAGTGGCGTGCTGGAGGGGTCCCCAGTCTCCGGGCTGGGGGCTAGCCTGCAGAGGGAGGTAAGTCCACCTCTGTAGTAAGGGAGCCCATTCCTTATAAAAGATGAATAAATAAGTGAGGAATCTCTTTGTATATTTCAAATTATATTTTAGTAAAAATCTTTATATACATACATCTTGACAAATTTTATATTATATATAATATTCGTATATATCCTATGGGTTCTGCTTTTCCAGAAAAGCCCAATTAATACAAGATAGAAAATCCCCATGGTACATGAGCCATTTATTCTACATTTTTTTAATTACTACTATTTTTAGTTGACAGATCATAATTGGATTCATACATGGGGAAAATGTGATGACCTGATAATGTATGCACACAGCATATAATACTAAATTAACAGACCCATGCTTCCCTTAGCAGTTTTGTGGTTAGACATTTGAAGTTTATCCTTATTTTGAAACAGACAAGACATTATTATTGAGCAAAGTCTCCCTGCTATGCAGTCAATCGCAAAGCCTATCCTTCCTTCCAATTGAACCTCTGCATTGTTGTCCTCATTTTATAAAAGTCAAGAACAGAGATTGTTTAACAAGTACTTTAGGGAGGACGGGAGTGAAGATGAGTTGAAAAACCCAGATGCCAGACATCTGAATCCCTAATTTATATGGCACTTTAAATTCCTGGAAGACAAAGACTTCGCATTATTACGGTATTGTTAAATCTTCACAGTGTCGGGCACGTTGCAGCACCTAGCACCTAGATGACCACGTAATACTTACTGCTCCTCTGTCTTTACTAATCCATCCCCCTGGATTCAGTTCTCCCACAGTGTTCTATGATTTATTGAAGAGATGAACTTGAAGGAAGTGGCAGGGAGTATATCATTTAGTCACCGTGAGACTTGGGTTAACAGGAATACAGTTTCACGGTTTATACAAAAGTGTTCAGCCACTTGGAAGGTCACCATGGAGTTGTCCTGGAACTATCTTCACCCAAAGACTGGAAATCAAAGGGTCACAGGTGTTGACCTTGTGGGCAGTGGGGGAAATAAGAGGGCTCTCTTGGCAGGGGTCCACCAGAACAGCTAGCTCAAGGCTACAATGTCAGCTTCCTCACAACTTTCGCTTCCCTCAAGTAGGAAATATTTAGCTCACTACCTGAGCTCATTCTTATTACTATGAGGAGCTTCTGGTCCATCTTCTATGACAAAGGGACTTGTAGAAACCATTCTAGGGCCACCACCACACCTTACCAAGAACTGGTGGTTCAAAACACTATGAATTTCTTCTCTCACTGCTCTGGAGGCTGGAAGTCTGAAAACAAGATATCATCAGGACTGATTCCTTCTGAGAAAACCAACTCCACCCCTCCTCCTAGCTCCTGGTGACAGCCAGTAGTCTCTGGCAGTCTCGGCTCACAGATGTGCCTCCCAGTCTCTCGGTCTATCTTCTCAAGGGGGGAAGGTCCATCTTCTCTTTTCCAATTGCCCCTCTTAAAAGAATATCAGTCACCCCGGATTAAGATCCATTCGATCTGTGCAGGCTCTCTTTCCAAACAGGATTAAACTTGTTCTAATGGAAACAGAATTAGCTTCCTAATGGGGCAGAATTTAACCCATAACTCTACCCTCTCCCAGTCAAAGAAATGGGTGTGCTATGTTAAAGCTCGCTGGAGCCAAGTTTCTATCCAGGTTTGATTATCTGCAGAGTTTGAAGATGTGTCTGTCTTGATTCTATGTAAAAGCCATCACCTAAGAAGTAGAGGCACTAATAGAAAACAAGGATGGTAACTAAGTGAAAAACTGGCTATTAAAACATGAAATGTCAGATGTTTTCTTCCGATACCATTTTCACATTTTTGCCAGCCATATAAAGCTCCTTTTCCTTTTTTTTCTGGATTCTCTGGTTTATCCTGACTCCCTTGCATGGGACCACCAGGCGCTCAGTCAGCAGCTATTCCATGTCCTCCTGGGTGCTCAACCCCAGCCTCGCACTGTAGGACTGTCAAACGTAGTGCACGTGATAGCAAGAGGCATCGCCAGTCGTCTTCCCCTAGGTTCAGAGGAGAAAATAGACCCAGAGATTCGGGCTTTTTCTCCAGGTAAATGACGATGACATTGTCTACAACGACAAAGCCTGAGCTTCCCCGGTGTCTTCTGTGTCTAGTCTATACTTCACCACAATGCTTGCAAACTTAATAAAATATATATATGGTGAAGTTATGATCTGATTATTGTTCTCTATGCCTAATTATAGCCAATAAAAATGTGGGACTTCCCAATTTTGTCTCCAAAAGAGGAATATTTTTGTCTCCAAGAGAGAAATTTTCTTTTCTTTATATCACTGTGCAGACCCAGATTTACATTATAACATGGGAAATGTTTCCTCTTTACCCTGCCTAATAAATAAGCTTATGTATGAAAGCCAAAATCTCTTCTAGGTTCTGTGCAGCTATTTAACCAAGTCAAAGTCAGATTTCTTCAGGCACCTCTCCTATTTCTCAGCATTTCAGTTTGCCCAGGAAATCACTGAAGGATTAGGGCACCAGCTGGTAATGCCTTGCATCGAATAGAAAAAAAAAAGATAGTTACACGTGGAACACTCACAGTCCTCATCAAATAATGATTTATACCCTCGACACTGGGCATAAAAATTCAGATTAACTCTTTTGTAAGTTCTGCCTTCTCTCCTGCAATACCTTCAACCTTCCTCCAGTTTCCATTTCTGCATGATCAGCAATCTCCAGCACTATTGGAGCTTTCTACTTTCAGGAATGAATTTTTTAAAGGAACATGATTAATTCTGTCTTACCCCCTTTGTAAGTTCAAAAAGGAGACATTTCAAAGAATGTGGATATTTTTGTGTCACTCCCTACATTTATTTCTTAAGGTGGATATGCACCAACAATGAAAAGGAAAGATTTACCCAGAAGAAGAGGTCCAGGGGACAGAAATAGCCCAGGAAATCATGTCAATGTAGGAAACCAATTAGAACTTAAGGATATTATTAAATCTGAAACTTGATAAGAAAAATCAGACCAATAAATTTGAGTGATATGAAACTCAAAAGCTACTATTAATATTTTAACAGAAAAACATTGAAACATTTTTTTCTGGAAGTAGCTAAGTAATTTTATTTTCATTCTACATAAACTTTCCAGAGGTACAATATAAGACTGCCTTCAGGGTTCTGAAGTCAGACTTACTAGAATCCAAGCCAGGCATTATGAACTTAGACAAGGTAGGTAGTTAACCTTCCAAGAAGGTCAATTCCACTTCCTTCTCTATAAATTCAAAGTAAGAAATAACATCGTTCTCACCACCACATTTGTAGAGAGGAAATAAGAAAATACTGTGAACCACATGAAGTAATAAGTGTCCCTTCAGCATCTCAGTCCACGTGGGAGGAAGGGCGGCCACAGACCCCTCTGGAAGCTGAGAAGTGACGTCAATTTCTCTTCTACTCACCAGTAAGCAGGGGCCACTTTCCACTCCAGCACCAGAAACACAATCCAGTCATTGGTAGCCACATCAAGGAGAAACCATGAGTGACCAGGCCAGGCCTGGGTGCATTAAAATGAAGGAGAATTTTAAAATAAAGTACTATTCACCTCCTACAGAAATTTGTCTTACTAAGTAAATTATGAGTATCATTATTGGCTGGCCATTATTCTGAAAGTTTTACAACTTTCAAAGCAAACAATTCAGAGGTGAAAACGCAAACTTGTGCTCATCAAAGAAGCAAGTATATAATGCACAACCTTCTTTCAGGCCCACAAACAGCTGTTATGCTGGCCATGATTTTTCTTAACTGCAAAATAGTATCACACTACTTTTTAAAGAATTATTTATTTAGAAAATGTTGAGAAACCTGTGTTTTGTTCTTGGCAAGTAGTCTTAGCACTAACAACTGCCAAACAGATGCTTGTCCGTGCTGTTATCCAGGAGGAATAGGAAACACTCCAAGGTCAGAGCTATCTGAAAAAAGCACTAAATCATAGACGAAAAACATGGCAGGAAGTGACATGTGAGCCAGAATGGTGGGAACAAGTTTCTGTTGCTGAATAAATTCATTCTTGGTAGAAGAAGAAAGCAGGGATCCCCCTCGGTACCCCTAGGGTTAGCTTGTCATAAGCTCTTGCCTTGGATTTACCATTCTAAAAACTGCTTTGTGATTAGGTGAAAATCACCACGCTGCATGCCGGCTTTGTGAAAGCTGCAGGAATCCTTCCTATTGACTGAGATCAAATAATTTTTAGATAATGATTAAAACCAACCTCCAATCTCAAAAATAGACTGAGGATCAAGCAATAATCAAAATCCATCCAGTGTCAGGAGCTGGAAAGGAATAGGCTTTTGCCGTTAGGAGAGAAATCTCTGAAAGGAATGCTGAGGTTTGTTTCATCTGCTCGAAAACCTATTAAAGAACTGAAATGCTGCGCTTTGACAAATGTGTTTATCTATTTCTCCCTTCTGCCTGTATATGTAGAATAGGTTAATCTTCAGTAAAGCAACAAATACAATGTAAAGTTTATCTAGGAGTAAAGCTAAAATCTTCCAAGTGATTAGTTGGCTCTAATGAAAAGCAATTCTGCAGAGGCATTTGGAAATGTAATGGTCTGTAAAAACAGTAACAAATAAATGCTCCCGATCAACCGCTAATGTGACTGAACAGTGATTCCACACTGACTAACGCTCACTTATGCTTGTCTCACATTACTCACATTAGCCTAGTTATAAAATTCCTGAACTCGGGATCGGGGGCACGGCTCAGTGGCAGAATGCCTGCCTAGCATGCTTAAGATCTGAATTCTATCTCCAGCACAAAAGAGGAAGAGGAGGAGGAAGAACAGATGGATTTGCAGGCTTCTACCTTAATCTCTCTGTCCTTGGAGAGAGCATGGAGGGCAGAAATTTTGGAGACCAGTTGCACATGGTGATTCAACTGTAGGAAAGCATAGTTTTGATTTCCTGCAAGCAAATACCCTGCCATAGATTTACAGGTTCTGGGAGGTCTCCAGGTGCGGAGCTGGCCTAGCGGTGCTCCAGGCTCATCCTGGCCCCACCTCTCCTCCACCAGGGCCACACTGCAGGTGGATGAGGGGACACAGGCCCAGGAGTGAGGGAGAGGAACACCCCTGATCCCCTGATTCCTGTCTTCATACTCACGCAGATGAGAGGGGATACTCCTTCCCCCATCTGGCTGAGAGATGAAAGAAGATATTCCTATAAAATGAATGACAAAAAAATTGCTAAAAAGAGGCACTTTGTAACATGAATCCTTGCATTCCAAATGCAACCTGTGTCTTGGCATATGTGGATTAGCGAGGTCAGACTTGTTATCTAGACTTGTAACTAGACTTGTTATCACAGGGATCCAGGTGATGATTTAACTCTGTTCTTCCTCTACTGCCTGGCACTACATGGCAGCCTTCTGCAAAGCAGACTTGACTTTATTCTCTGAAGGAATTTACCCAGCACAGTGCCATAAAGACATCTTGTCTAATTGCTTCCTGGCTTATTTTGACGTGGAATTCAGAGTCTGTTCCTCTCCCATGTGCACGGCTCCCCACAGGCAAACGCTCAGAGTTTTCTGACTTTCCCGAGCTCCCACTCACACCCACTCTCTCCAGACCAGCTGATTTGCAATCTTAGTGTCATTTGGTGATGAGAGGGCAGAGGAGCTGTGGGAGGGAAAGGTCAGCAAAAGTGCCCGCCTTTGACAGGGGGAAAGTCATCACAGAGGCAGCATGAGGACAGGGCAGGGTGGGGTAATAGGGAGAAAAGCTCTGCATTGTGTGTAGGCTGGATTTAATGTTTATTATGATGAGTTTCATGTATTTTACCCATCCAACTTGAGATCTGTGAGTCTAGGGACTTTGGGAAGTGCAATAACCATTGTTTATTCAGCAATTGCCACTTCTGTTCTGTGTTTTCGCAACTTATTGGTTCTTTTCACATTTTTTTACATTAAAACTCTATCTTTAAGCTCTTCTGGAACGCGAATGCAGGGGCACATGCTTGTAATCTCAGCTCTCAGGGAAGCTGAAACAGGAAGATCACACTCTTTCAGCCATCTTGGGCAACAGCATAAAGGGAGGGGGCTTATTTCAGCTCCCAGTCAAACACGTACAAGATGCTAAGAGGCCTGAGGCAACGGGGAACTGTTCACCCCAGAAAACCAGGAGGCGCAGAGGGAAGAGAGGAGGTGGGAGTTGGTACCCGCTGGCTCCCCCTGGAGACCCGCCCCTCCAGCTGGTCCAGCTCCTAAGCGTCTGGACAAGCCCAGGGCTTCTGTGATCCAGGCTTCTGCCACACACATGAGAACTTAGGTTTGAACCATAACATTGTCTCTAAATAAAAAATAACAGAAACTATAAAAACCACAGATGCATCCAGAACAAAAAAGCTCTCTTTGGTAAGAGCCATCTATGTCGCCAGGTCTTCCTAAGTTTCTTTTCTAAATTTATTTTTGCAAATTGTGTTTAAGTCATAGTTCAATATGTCAAATCATTTTCTACATTATCACTACAGTCAGTTTCAAAGGAATAGAGTTGTCATTTTCCTTGTTAGGTCTGTAAACATTGGTGCTTGCCAATAGGTGCTTCCTATTTTGACTTTTAACCTTGCACTTATTTCCAAAGGGCACCTTTGTAATGGTGCTTCCACGCGGAGCTGTGAGATCCTTCTGAAGATTTCCACAGGACTTTTCACTTCCCAGGGAGTAAAAGGCTAGCTTTTAAATCACTGTCTCAGCAGGGGGATCCAGGTCTTCCCAGGACCACAATCCCATGCTGTATTCCAGAATAGCCCCTGGGTTCGGGCTTTGGATCCCTTGGAGACGTTTACCCTCACTTCCTCACAAGCAGTGGGTCAGAGGGCTAATGTTTCATGCTCACCTATCCTTAAAACTTCAAATTCTTATAGCCTGGACAGTAGGAAGGATTTCTTCCCATAAAGAATGCTGCATCTTTGTTTTGGCAGTACAGGTGGTGTCATTCCATGCATTCTGATTTAAGCTTCATTCTTTTCTCAAAAAAAACACATTATTTTAATACCTAGGGACTTTCTTTCTTTACTGAGTTCTCAGTGTCACATTTTTAATGCTGTTATATTTTATCATGCATTTTCAACACAGTGGGAGAGTTTCTGCATTTATTTAGCACATCATTTGATGGAACTAAAGCTCCCAGGGGATTTTGTTCACTTTCATGAATTTAAAATTTCATCTAAATTCCAACAACTACCAAATCATATTCCTAAGAAGGTGGTGGCCAGTGAGTGGTGGGTTTTACTCTCCAGAGGGCACGTGGCAGCATCCAGAGGTGCTGCGGTTGTCCTTACATTACATGGTCAAGTGGGCAGAGACCGAGGAACCACCACACATCCTGCAACACTCAGGGCAGCACCCGCACCAGGCTTACCTTGTTTCAAGGTGTCAGTGAGACAAAGTCAGAAAGATGCTACCTGAGCCTTTTCCTTGAGTACTAATGTCTCCATTTGAAGGAGCATGAGGGTATAGTGGATTTGGGGTCTTATTTCTGCACACAGAGCCCAGTTTGTACTTGATCTTTTCCATCTTGCTTAACGGTATCATTTATGATACCATCTGCTCAAACAGAAACTTGGTGGTTGTTCTTGAAATCTCAATGACCCCATCTGGTTGACTCATTCATATTTGCATATATATATGAAATATGGCAGGCATTCAGTGAATATTTGCTGAAATTAGTAGATAATTACCAAAAATTTAAAGAAGTAAGCAATAAAATTATACCAACCAAAAAGATTCTTTTATCTGGAATTTATAGAGACTTCAAGTTTTAAGTGAGAATAGCTGAATATATACTAGAAAATTAGACATATACAGTTAAGATATTGCTCATAAATCAACTTATGTGTACACTATATACATGTGTACATGTGTTTGTGTATATATTCATATTCAAAAATATTAAATATGGACATGCAGTATATTCATATATATTTAACAACGTAGTAACCTATATGTATTAAATAACTTAAATGTGTATATTATAATTTGATCCTACTATTCAAAAACATGTAGAAATTGATGAAACTTTTATCTAATTGTAACATTTCTCTCTCAAATATTCATTACCTTGATTGTTGTTCTACTGAGTGATTTGCTGATTTTTTTTCCCCCTAAGTTTCATGAGTTTCTGCATCCAGGAACAAACAGATTCAGTATAATCATTTCATTTCTTACTCTATTTCCTTTCCATTTGTCCACAGTTTAGGTCTTTAATATTCATCATTAGTATTTTATAGTGTAAGTATTTTACTACATCTAGCTGGAAAGCATATGACTCAAGTCTTTCTTGGAATGAAGCAGTGAAAAATCCATTAATGAAAACAAATGAAGGAATATGCAAGGGCATATCTTGACAGAATTTACTGTTTGTTTTCCAATAGTCACCTTCTATAAGACAGCTTGGTATGGAGCAGTTCTTTGCGAATGGCTTTTCCCACTAGCTGCTGTGTTATGGCAGAGCAAGGAACTTCACAGACCATCTGCGCTTTGGAAGAATAGACACACTGTGCTGGGGAGCCTCTCATGCCCCATGAGAGCTGGACTGCAGTCAGGAAGGTCACATACTTTGCATGTTACACAGTCACCCCAGGTGTCCTGGCTGTCATCAGGAATGGGGTCCAGGGAAAATCCTAGCTTTCTTTAGAAGTGCAGCTCACCTGGAAAGGAGATATTCATATTTTTATACCAAACCTTCCCAAATTCCTAACAAGAAAGTTTTAGAATGTTCCACAAACCAGTCAAATAGGTATTAAGTTGTTGAATATACATCTAGGACCTAGTGATATTTTTAAGGTTATTTTTCACTCCAACAACTGGCAACAGCATTAGCCAAAAATTTTCATTCAAAATGATTGTCTCAAATTTTATAAAAGATTAAATTTTGGTCTTCAAAATTTGATCTTTTTCCTACTCATCCTACAACCCCCAACCCCTAGGGGAATGGGGAAAAAATGACAATCAAGTCACGTCATACACTGGTACAAATTGTCAATGTTGAGTGTGACCATGATATGTATATAAAATGTACCTATTTCATAATAAAAAAATTTAAAAATTAAGCTTTTTTTCAAGATATAGAATTATATATGAAATTAAGAATTTACTCTCAGGACAGAACTGATGCTTTCTGAGTTTGAATCTGTTCTTTGTTTTTTGCCTATCTATTACTTTAAAACAGACTAAATGAATCAGTTGACCAAGCTGCACTGGCCATTCTACCTACTTGCCAACTAGCAGATTCAACCCTCGACATGACAACACAAAGCAGAGTGAAGTGGAATGCTGTGATTTTAAGGGGCTTTGGCCGCCTTTGTTCCGCTAGTTCACACCATGGCAGTCCCACAGCCCTTTGTTCAAACTCACAACACTAATGTAAAGAAAGGCTTTACATTGTGATTTCCTTACACAAATGACCATTAAGAAGAAAGGCTCACTGAGGCTTGGAACAGAAAGAGCTATTTATTTTACACATCCCTAGTTCTGCATAACTCAGCACCAGGACAAATGGTTGGAATTGCAATCGTGGCAGATGTGCTCTTTGTTTCCTGTGAATCATGTATCCCAAATACAAAGCTTCACATGCCAGTCCCTTAAGCATGAAGCACTGGCTAAGGAAGCACTTCCATCCCCATGGCACATATGTGAGCAGAGCAGGTGTGTGGCATGCTGAGCAGAGATGCTGCAGACTTAGGCCACCACCACTAGCAAGTATCAAGAGCCAATTTTCCACTTATGTGGTTGGCAGCGGTTTTTGCAGCTTATCTTGTTGTGTGTAAGATGTGAAAATCATTTCAGAAAATCCAGAATGACAGAGTGGAGAAACTGCTGCTGGACTTGGGAGCTCTGGTGGCCTGTCACAAGCATGGGTGATGACATCCGGTAGACTTGAATCTGAATCCTAATCAGATTGGTTACTTCCTGGCTGTTTGACTTTGAACACATTATTAACTTTTCCAAGACTGCATTTTGTTTCATTTGGCAGATGCAGTTAGTGTGAAGAATAAGGTCTGGGACAATGGATTTGTTGGTGGCTCACTTTGCTTACTCCATGCTGTATTAAGAAATCACATTATTTTCTACCATGCACATATGTACAGCTATTACTTACTAGATTTTAAAAACGAGGTACCATTTTTGAAGGTATTGTACCATCACTCTCTCCTACAAAGTACCTGATATAAGTAGTGTGACACAATCTGCTGTACTTTTCTACAGCCCCACTCTTTATACTTGATTTGAGATTTGAGTGTGATCATGATATGTATATAAAATGTACCTATTTCATAATAAAAAATTTAAAAATTAAGCTTTTTCTTTTTCAAAATATAGAATTATATATAAAATTAAGAATTTGCGCTCAGGACAGAACTGATGCTCTCCGAGTATGAATCTATTTTCAAAATATAGACAAAATATGAATACCTGATGACTCCAAATTACCTGACCAGGTTTCTCATTGTGGCTATATCTCCATAATTTGTGCCTGTCTCTTTTTCTTGATTTAATGACATTCAGTGTTTATTTATGGGCTGGGAATGTAGCTCAGTGCTACTGCCTCCTGCCTGGCAAGGGGAGGATCCTGAGGTTGATACCCTATTCCAAAAATTTAAAAAGGAAGAAGAATTGAGCGATAAAACATGCAGAAGGTTCAGGGAGGGGCTCAGGAAGGGCAAGGTGTCATTTTCCCTAGTAGGAGAAGCAAAACCCGGGCGAGAGCAATCACGGGCGAAAATCGGAAGCACCGGAGGAAGTGGAGGAAGCACCGGCGGAAGTGGAGGAAGCACGAGAACGGTCAGAATATCTAAAGATGTATCTCTGCGCTGCCGCCAGAAGAGAAATCAGCATTCCCAGAAAAGAGAAGCAAGCCCCGGGGATTTCCCAGATAAAATGACCGGTCACTGCAGAGACGTTCCTTCAACAAATAGTGCACAACTGTGCAGAAGAGACTCCAGAAGAACATGAAATGGCGGTAGACATTTTGCAGCTCACTTAGGCATGAAGCGTGGGGAGAGTGGAAGGGACAGTCCCGAGGGAGAAGGAGGTGCGCGTATCCAGGCCTCGCGGGGCTTAGGTGACAGTAAAGCGCGCCAGCTCCAGGAGGACAGCTTCTGCCCTTGGGGCTGCCGGGCTCCCCTTAGGCTTCCACTTCGAAGATGTCACCCACTTCATTCAGGGCGACATACCGTTGCCAAATACGCTATTTCAATATTGATTATTAGAACAATTCCTTAATTTGAAAGTATACTGCTGACAGTGGCAAAAATCCAACTATTTCTTTCCATAGTCTTTGTCATGATTTATAGGGTAGCTTCTCCCACTGAAGATAAAATGGGAAGAAGACCAGAATATAAAACTGTACAAAACATACAATTCCTGATGATGAAGTGTTTTAGAGTAATTGCAAATACTTAATATTGCTCAAAAGATTTTGATTATATACAAAAGATATCTGAAAGTGAGTCTCTTTTTTTAATACGAACATTTAAAGAACAGAATGGAAATGTTAAGGGACCTCTATATCAAATGTGTTTTCTTTATGTATAGGTGATTTGTGGAGAATGTTCATGATTTCTGTTATACTACAGAGGCACTTGGAAGAAAGAAACGGTGAAAGATAATGTTCTTACTTCTTGCCCTCTGGTCTTCCCCTGGACCTAGAGCAATCATAGCACAGAGCTGACATTCAATACACATTTGTTACTTGAGTGACTCAATAAAGCCCGAGAAAAATCAAATCAGCCAGTGAATCCTTTCAATGTCCTTCGCCCAGAACTATGTGGACCAGAAAACTCTAAGACATAGATTGCTTCTCATGATTGTGGGGCCGTAGCTGGGGTCAGAGCTTCAGCCCAGCAAAAGAGTCAGTTGACTGATCATCAGCTATGAAGGGAAATCAACCTGTTCACGATGGAAAGAGAAAAGAAGAAAAGTCTATTTGGATTTGTTTTCTCTGCGGTGTTGGGGTGTGTGTGTGTGTGTGTGTGTCCCTCTGAATCTTTCCCAGTGTTACATTCTCCAGTGATCTTTGGTCTGCAAGTGGGACAATAGCTGAATAAAATATATCTGAAGCATATAACTGTCAATTTCTCACACTGTTGGATGTCTAGAATATTTTTCAAGTTGCCTTCGATAGCAGTATTGTTTACAAGAGCTACTAGATTTCTTTTCAATTGTAAGCAACAGCCCAGAATTAGGTATGGCACGAAAACCACTGCAAAACTGGAACTATCCTAAGCCATTGATTTTCTCAGACATCAGCAGTCTTTAAAGCTTTCTAAGTAATTCCTGCATATCTTCCCCACCTTTTCCCACAGTACACACTCTAATCCACTCCCCTTTCTCCCTTGATTGCTTTTCTGGAGAATTAATCATGGCCAAAAGCATAACATAATTTGGTGGAAATCACTAAAATGAACAGAGAGAAAAAATTATGTGTAATATCACATTATAAAAGAACTATCATCAAAATCAGAGACCCAGAGGCTATCAGCTAATTGCAACAGAATCTCAGCCTATTGGCAGATTGAAAATACATATGCCTGTAATAATGATAGAAAGCACCAGTATTATTTTTTAAAGAATGGATAGATGTCAAAACTTAGGTGGAGTCTGTCACTTGGTCCTTCAAATTTTGGGGTGAAAGAAATGGTAACATATCGAAGTCTAGATATGACACATCAAGGAGCACAGGAGGAAGCTGGTCTTGTATCTGTAGAGATGTTCCCTCTTGTTTTTCTGAAAACAAAACTCTACCCTGATAGAAGTGCTCCCCAGTAGGAAGGAGGAAGAAAAAAGAGAAACAGCAGGACAACTGGGCACCAACCATGCAGTACACCCCTAAACAGACATACACACACACACACACACACACACACACACACACACACATGCACATACACGTAAACACTTATACACACGCACCCAAGTTGTGTGCCATAGAGCAACATAGACTTCTCTACTGTGATGAAACTGCACTACATTTGTCCTCTCTGACCCCGCCTGGGAAACACTCTGCTACTGAGCATTCCAAGTGCTGCCACTATGTCTAAGGCAGTGATTTTTAATTTTATAAAATGTTAATTTAAATGTAATTTTAATAGTTCAAGAAACTACTTCATACTACCCAAAAGAATTATTTTAAGCTCTCTAAAAACAAGTTCAAAAGAAAGATATGTAAAAAAATCAATAAATAGTACTCCAAGATAAAAACTGACCTGGAAAACAAAAACAGAACTTAAAGATAATAAAAATAATCACAGAAGCTAAAAGGAATTAAAGATGTCACAAAAAATATTGATACTGCAGAAATAGAATCGAAGGTATAAAAAATGCTTGAGAAAATAACACAGATTATGAGGAAAACATAACTTATTTGGAAGCAGAGTCTATCCACACATGATATATTTCCCTTTACCTGAAAACACACAGTGAACAAATAGAACTAAAGTATATTCAAATGTGTCTTGAGTAGTCTTCCTGAAATGAAGGCAAATTAACTATGTCAATGACATATTCTGTCTCAGGAAAACTCAAGATATTTAGTAAATTCCTGAGATTTTACTAAAACTCAAGAAAAACAAAAACTTCAATGGCCACCAAAATTGAAAAAGCAAATCAACTCTCAGGTCCAGACAACCCACGTGGGCAGGTGCCATGAACCTGCCTTGGTTGTCCTGAGACACAAGGAGTCAATGGCATTTTGTCACCACGGTACCCGGTAGTGCACCGCTCTGTTTGGAGCAAGAATCCAAGCCTGTATGTTGAAGGACTGGCGCCGGAGCGGTGCTTCTTGGTGTAGGTGGGGACTCACAGGAAATGCGAAGTCGGGGAGAAAATCAGGGAGGGAACCTCATGCCTCTAGTCTCCTTTCCTCGCTCCTTTGTTTCCTGCTTCATGATATTAATGGGTTTCCTCTGCCATAGATTCCCATCATTCCATGCCTTGGAGTGAGGAAGCCAACCTGGAGCATCCAATTCCATGGGCCAGAATAAGTTAATTCTCTTCATAAGTCAATGACATTTAGTATTTCACTGCAGTGGCAGGATACTGACCAGTGGTCCACATCTGACTGATACCCCACCCTTCCCTTCCTGTCACCACCAAGATTCTGCAGAGGCCTTTGGTTGTAAACCATGTGGTATCTGAATATTTCCACTCAATACATTGTTCTGATCCTCTCCATCTCTTTCCAGGAAAGAAGAAGAAAATTCTCCTTTGGTTTGACTGTTTTTCTGAAGAAATTCCTACAGGCCTGTTGGGACCTGAGGAAAGTGTGACTTTATATTCCAAGCTTCTTCTCAAAGAACACATCTCGTGCAGGCCCTGGGACAGAGGCTGGCAAAGCACGGATTCACACACACTCTTAGCAGTAACTATATCCCATTCCCAAGATGAGCCCCAGTGTTTGTCACGTCCTCCCACAAACACTGCCTTCTAGGACCATGATGTCTGTCTTCTGACCCTGAGATGGTTTCTTTTATCGTTCGTTTCCATACAAACCATCGGATCTCCCAGGGCTCTTGCTGAAGTCACACTTGTGGCTTATGCTGAAGCTCATACAAGGGATTTGACACAGAAACTGTTTACAAGCTAAGCCCTGAGTGGACCAGGGAGTGTAGAAGGTTTACCTTTCACAGAGGACTCAGAGGGCTAAGGCAGCAGATCTCTATGTGGGAGGATTTTGTCTCACAGCTGATACATACCCACGTGGAGAGTTGGTCTGCTTTGCATTTTTCACTTGCCTATGTAAAGGAGTTGTGGCTGCAGCTCTCAGGAGAAGCAGAGGTGCAGTTAAATACCCTGCAATGCACGGAACAGCTGCCCTTGACAAAGGTCCATCCAATACAGGCCGGGAGTGGTTCCACACACCTTAATACCTACACTTAGGAGTTTGAGGAAAGAGGATCTCTGCAAGTTCAAGCCCACCCTGGGCTATATATCAAGACCTTGTCTCAATAATCTAAAGCAAAAACAGAATTATTGAGCTCCAAGTCCCTGAGATGCTGAGGTTGGGAAAGTGGGGATATGGCAAGAGTTCACCAGGAACTGGTTTTTCATTACCAATGTGCTTGCTGTCCCATGCACGGCCACACTCCTCTTTAAACTCATCTACTTGAGATAATAGTTTTGGCACTGCGACTAACAAAGCAAATGATACGAGAAAGGAGATGACACAATCCAAACAGCATTGCCTCAGTGACCACAAAAACTCTTGGGATTCACATTTTCACTATCATTTCTTACCTGATTAAAGGAGGGGACTCATGAATTCTCCATTGGAGAAGGCACAGATGACTTCACTGCTTTCTTTGTAAAGGCCTAACTGTTGCACACTTAGCCGTATCATATTCTCACAGAGTTGCAGAGAACATGCGGATCCCAATGTGTTATTAAAAATATGAGATATTTTTTAAATGGCCTTGAGTTTTAATGAGCTGGACAGCCTGAAATGGGATGCAGAGCACGGTTATTCTAAACCCCAGATGAGCCAGTAACACAGAGGACTTTATAAACCAAGAAACGCCTGGCATTCTGGAGCTAAGGAAATCTTCAGCACACACTGCGTGGTCAGAGCCCCCTCCGGCGCTTGTAGGGATGGGTTCCTGTCCTGATACCTATTTTGCCTTTTGAAATACAGCACAGCCAGCTTCTCCATAGCCACTGACAAGGGAAGGTTTCTTTATCTTTTAATATCTTGTCACAATAGCTGTAGAAATCTTGGCAAGTACTGTGAAGAAACACAGCCTGCATTTGCTTCAAGAAGTTTCAGGAGTTTCTTAATGCATGCATACTTGTCTATTTTTTTAATCAAGAAACTAAGTACACCCTGGAATCATAAGGACAGAAGGGAACCTTCCTACAATGAAAAAGTAAGGTTGGGTAATTTAACTGTGGGCAAAACCGTTGGAAGAAAAGATCTCTGTGACTTCACTCACTTGCCATGTGCGTTTTTAGGCTCTGGACAGTCTGCCAGTAACTCTGAGTCAGACCTGCCTTACAGCAGAGCTTTATCCCAGGGGGAGAAGCTTAAAAATCCAGGAAGACGCCACATTTAGACAGAGGACAGCTGTGTGTGAAAGGCAAGGCGGGCAAAGGTGAAATGGGTACAGAGTCTCAATTCCTCTGAGAGGCTTCTGGAAGAATGAGAAAGAGGAGTAGCTCCTGGCATAAATGTCCAGGAAATAATTCCATTGGCAGAAGTTCATTTGTTTGTTTAGAATATTGTGTTATAGGATGGGAGTTCTGCATATGGTAAACCATTTAGCAACAAATCCAGGAACTTTTTTAAACACTATATATTAAGTTGGCTTCTTTCCTGCCCTAAATGCACAATGTAGAAACTAAAGAGGGCCTTGAGGAAGTCAGAGCAAATAAATATGGTCATTGGAGGTAACTGATTATTTTTTTATTATTATATTTATTGGTGCATTAAATATTCCCATCATGGTTGCACTCCATAATGGGGATTTGTACCACTATAAGACACAACTTAATTCTCATTTTTTCCCATAACCCTACCCACCCTACCACCCCCCATATACATAAAATTTGTTTCCTTACTTTTTTGTTACAATCTCAACATTTTCCCCCTTCACCCTATTTACATTGAGCATTTTCTATTTCACAATATATAATATACAATGCTAGGACTCATTTACATCTTCATTTTCTCATACCAGAGAAAAGATGCGATATGTATCTATCTGTGCCCTATTTATTTCACTTATGAGGATATCCTCAAGGTATGTCCATTTAAGTAGAAATGATTCAAACTTATCATTTTTTATGGCAGAGTAATACTCCATTCTGTAGAAGAACCACAGCTTTCTGTGGGAAAAAAATCTTTACCAGCTGTTCCTCAGACAAAGGGCTACTATCTAGAATATATAAAGAGCTCAAAAAAATCAGCCCACCCAAATTTAATGACCCAATTCAAAAATGAGCATCTGAAATGAATAGATATTTTTCAGAGGAAGAAGTAAGAGCAGCTAAGAAGCATATGAAGAAATGCTCAACATCATTAGTCATTCGAGAGATGCAGATGAAAACAACATCGAGATTTCATCTCACTCCACATAGAATGGCTGCCATTTCAGAATCAGCCAACGGCAATTGTTGGCGAGGCTGCGGAGAAGAAGGAACCCTTCTCCACTGTTGGTGGGACTGTAGACTCATACAACCCCTGTGGAAATCAGTTTGGAGAATCCTCAAAAAGCTAGGATTGATGGTCCCATTTGACCCGGCCATCACCCTGCTAGGTATATACACACAAGAATTAAAAGACTCATATCACAGTGACATATGTGCACCCATGTTGATAGCAGCCCAATTTGTGATTGCTACATCTTGGAAACAACCCAAGTGTCCATCAACTGGAGACTGGTAACTGATTATTTTTAATAAACTGAAGGAGTAAATGAAAATAACTCAAAGGAGTTCTACAGTTGATTGAGCGGACATCACTGATTTGGGAGTGATCAATGGCATGTACTAAAAACATTAGGTGCTATGAAAGAAACCGGTTCCTCAACTCTTATTGGTCAACAAAGTATCTCATTATGCATGTTTTCCAGAAACCAAGTTTGTACGTAGTATAATTTCCCATCCTCATAATCACACTGAAAGCAAGCCTTTTTATTCTTCCCCATACTACACACTAAACCCAGCAACTTCTCACTGAACCTAGCCCCTTTTATTTATTTATTTTATTGTGAAACGGGGTTTCACTAAGTGACTAAGTTACTGCTTTGGGCTTAGACTTCCACTCTGCCTCAGCCACACAGAGTGCTGGGGCAGCAGGTGCACACCAACACGCCGGGCTAGAGCACACGTTCTAAGCCCAGGAGACCACGGGCTCTGGAAGGAAGAACTGCGCAAATGGGTCTGCGGGCCTCGCAGTCCTTGAAGTGATACGGAGAACAGTCTACAGAGGCCGAATGTAATGAGCTTCTCAATGGATTCAGAGTTCATCAGAGGTTTATTGCCCTGGACGCACCACAGACACACAAGAGTGAGTTCTAAGCGATCGGGTGAGTACCTGCAACTGTATCGCTGGAACACAGTGATGCGTACAGGACACGCTGAGGCATTTGATTCTGTTTGTCTGATCAGAGTTGCAAGTGACTCTGCCCAAGCCCTCTGAGAAGCAAGGGCTGTAGTCAGCAGACTACAGGGACGGTCACACCTACGGCGAGTACACAAACCCCTTTCTGTGCTTCCTTCTGCTACTTAGCACTTTGAGCCTAATTACAGGTCTCGGTTGCTATAAGATCTCTGGGTCTATATAGTTAAGATCTCTTTATTTTTCTTGGTAAATAAATCTCTGACAACTTTCTAAGTCAGTTTCAACACTGTGGATTCCAGATCAATATCTGAATAAATTGCAAGTCACTTTGCCTCATTAAGTCTCAGCTGTGTTGTTTTCATTTTGTTTTAACCAGTGGCAGAGTGTCAAACAAGATGATGGTTCCAATTTGGTTACAACAATTATAGAACTATCTTTTCAAATTTGGGTGACAAAATTTCCAAAAATTTAAAATTACTTCTTTCAAGCAAATAAAAGTATATGCATCTATACTTAGTAGTTTGTTACAGCAAAATTTTCAAAAAGATGAAGCTGGATTCTGTAAAAATATTAAATAATTTGTCAAATATTTTCTTCAAATTATAAACAAAACAGTAAGATGGTAAACTCATTCAGAAGAAAACTTGTTATGACTAGAGATTTAGCTCAAATGGTGCCACACTTACATGGGAAGCATAAGAGCCCAAGTTTGATCTCTGGTACCACAAAAGAAACACAGCAAAACAAAAACAAACAAACCAAAAGTGTGTTAAGGTCCAATAAGGTAACAACTGGTAAATGTGTAGAATTACTATATACTATTCGACCAGAGAGTTGTTATTTCTATCTTGGTGGAACAAAAACTTACAAGTTACTCTCTATCCCACAACAGTGTTAAATAGCCCACTTCATAGAAAATCCAGCCAGAATCACAATCAAAGAATCTCTAAGATAAGGTGAAAGGGGACAATGTTGAGATTGTAACAAAAAAGTAAGGAAACAAATTTTATATATATGGGGGGGTGGTAGGGTGGGTGGGGCTATGGGAAAAAATGAGAATTAAGTTGTGTCTTATACTGGTACAAATCCCCATTATGGAGTGCAATCATGATGTGTATATTTAATGTACCAATAAAGATAATTTAAA
>PVIR01016045.1:0-37263 GCA_004026965.1 Petromus typicus
ACATAAAAATCTAAAATAAATGTACATAGATAAAATGAGTTATGATAAAATAATTATGATACATTGCTAAGAGAGAACACAATAAAAATATGTGTGTATACATAACCAAGAATGTGTATGGAAATAGTTAATAGTGGTTATCCATGAATGTTAGGAGCTTGAGTGATTTTTTGTTTCAAGAATTTTATGTGATAAACATACAGTGCTTTCAAAAAAAAAATGAAGACCCTGTGAGTGATTTTTTTTTTTTTTTTTTTTTGTCCTTGAGATTGCCTGAGTTGTGGGAAAGTAAACATCAAATCCAGAAAAATTATCTAAATAACCTGCAGAGGGCACTCAAGATCTTCCCTCATGCTGGCCCGCGACTCCGTGGAATGTGATACTATCCCTTTCAGTCTGTTAACAGGAGTTTCAGAATTTTTATGACAATTTTAACTTTGGATCAGTGATTCTCATAGGCTTTATTTTGAAATTCATTTATATTAAATGATGCTAGAATGATTATGAATAATATACCTTGTCATAGTTAGATTTTCAGCCAGGAATATATTTAAATACATGCAACTCTAATGGATTACTAAACAGCTATAACAAATGATGTGTTTTGGTATATTTAATGCTTAAGCTGTAATCTTTTCTCTGACATCTTGAAAAGGGCAGTGTGCATTATTTAGCTACACAAATGAGTTAATAGAACTCTGGTATGAACCGGTTCTTCACATCCTCCGTTATGATTACATAGCCAGTAGAACGAGATGTGTCAAATGCAGAAGTGTCCTTATATCAAGTTAGAATTTACTTTCTATTTTTACTGGATTATTTTCCTGGACCCGGAATCTTTTGGTACAATGCGTGTCTTTTTTTTTTTTTAAATAAATGTCATATCCTTACTTCCTCTCTCTCTGATGACACTCACTGAAATCAATCAATTCAGTTGCTAAGGTGATGCCTTCCCTTCCACAGAGGCCACGAAGGCGATCTCTGCCCTGAATTTTCTGACATTCTGTATATTGTTTTAGATAATATCGAACCTTTGCATCCAAAAAGGGGAGAGGAGTTTATACCCCTGTAACATGGCTTTTCTCGTAGTTCTCAGCTATCTTCAAATAGCCCACGGTATCTGAGGCTCCTCTAGAGTCTGGTTGGCTGGGCTTTGCAAATCAGAGGCCAGGAGCTTTTGTGGTTGGCAAACGATGATGCATTCTTGTATAATTTCTTGGCTTTTGAAATACACGTGAGTAGAACAGCACAGAGCTGATGGTTCAGCTTGTACTGTATCTCTAGCTTATTTACACTCACTCCCAAATGCTAGATTGGTGTCACAAAGGTTTTTGTGGTGACCATGCTGGGCACATACTATCTGTTTTTAAAATTATATTGTGTCTGAACCTGGCCACCCTCCAGCTATCTGATTATTATTGGTTTTTCTGAATTGATTTTTCACTCCATGTAATTTGGCAGCTACAGTGATGAAACATGTGGCTTGTTGCCATTTTACTTATGTTGGAGGATTTATTTTGGATGCCCATGAAATAGGGAGACAAGCAAATATAAATTTATCTGTAGAGCTGTCTGCTATAGAAACATTTAGCAATGGCAGCAAGGAAAGGACATTGCTCTGTAGTTATTGCACAATCTCAAGCCTGAGAAGAAAAGCAGTGATTATAATTTTCACTTTTCAGGTGGGGAAAATGAAAGCAAACACTTTCATGACCTGATTGGGAAGACTGAATGCTTCCAAGTTTCTATCTGTGGAAATGGGGCCAATAATCTGTGCTACCTGACTCATAGGGAAGATGAAAAAGGCCATTTTGCAAAGTTACAGCTGCAGAGTGCTTCTCAGAAGCCATCCATCATCAAAACACTTGGAAGGATTACACAAGCATCATATGTTGCTGCAGGATGGGTTCAGAGCAGTGCTTTTCAACCTTGGGTGAATTCCATGGCACTGCCAGGGGAGCTTCAGCAACAGGTTTGATGGTCACACCTTGGGTTAGGGGTGGTACAGGTGTCTGGTAGAGGTTAGGGATGTTTGCAAAACTTCCTACAAGGAACAGGAGAGTGGACTCACAGAAAATAATGATCTAGCCCAATATATCAACAGTGTCAAGATGAGAAACCTAGAACCACAGCTGTAGGATGCTGTGCTTGGAAGAAAAGTACAAGCTAAAATCACTTGTGTTGCTGTTAAGTGGTGCAAGGAATGTCTTTACCATATCCTAGTGCCTTATCTGTGCCCCCATTGCAGTCTTGACACTGAAAGTGTGGCCACACACTCCTCAGGGTGAGTACACAGGACAGAGTTCAAGGGGGAACTTGAATAACAAATATGGCAAGTTCTTTGTTCTTTCTTTTAAAAGATACTTGCCTGAAAGGGATATAGAAGGCTGTATATATGTGTAGACTGTCTAAAAAATTCTCTTCCCTGAAAGTACCCACAAAATTATATGAGTTACAAATCAAAAAATACTACTTGTCCGGCTATTGTTTTTGATACTTGGTTATATGTTGTATACATTGGATCTATTCATTTGGGAAAGTATGCTTCATCAAGAGAAATTCTAGAGAATTAATTATATGGTATATGCAGAGAAAATTAGAAATTCTACTCTAGAACAAACTTGGCAATTAATACTTGCAATGATCAAAGGCATTCATATCCTTTTGTGATCATAATTATGACCTCTACTGATTTGGTATCTTTCGTGAAAGATAGAGCTCTGTACTTTTCTATATAAGCAGTTCTTGCTCATATAGCAATGGAGGAAGGATTATTATATCCATTCTAAATGTTAGGAAACTGAGACTTAGAAAATTTAAGTAACCTGGTTACTTGCAGATAAAGTATTAGTTTTCTATCTTTCTTACCACATAGTTCAGTTTTGTAATAATTAGTTCATATTACTAATTCATACTTTTAGGTGTAAATCATAGAAAGAATTATACATTATTCTTGAACCACATGAGAAGGCTGTTTCCCCCTTTTGGGTTTGAAAAAACAATTTCAGTAAACTGATGATAGTATAGTATGCTAGGTTATAGTACAGGACTATAGAATAGTGTACTGTAGTATATTATAATGTATGAGGTGTCATTGAAAACAATAAATGTTTAAACTTTTAAACAAATTATTATACTCAAAGACACATTGCCATTAATCTTATTCAAAATGCTCTTCTTCCTGGAAACATACTTATGCCATTTTTCTTACAACTTCCTAAAGCAATTCTGGAATTCCTTCTTTGTGTACCTTTAGTTGTGCTATTGTGACTGCCTCAATGTCCTGAATCAATTCAAAAAATTTCCTTTTTGTGGTAATGTTGATTTTGGGGAAAAGCTAGAGGTCACATGGTACCAGATTGAATGAGCTGGGAGGACGAGGACGTGCGGTAGTGTTTGTGCACCTACCTTTCCATTGGATAGCATTTGACAGCAGAGTTTAGCGTGTTTGTGGTCACATATCAAGATGCAACAGAGAACTTCTAGAACTGCTTCAAAAAGTGTAAAGAATGATGGGAAGTGTGCTCAGAGTAAAGGGGGAGGTATTTTGAGGCAGATTAATAACAATATATTTTACTGCATTTTTCTTTTTTTTTTTTTTTTTTGAGAAAAGGTCTTGCTTTGTAGTTCAGGCTGTCCTTGAACTATCAACTCACTATGCAGTCCAGGTTAGCTTCAAGCTCACAGCAGTCCTCCTGCCTCTGCCTCCCCTGTGCTGGGTTTACAGGCATGAGGCATCACATCTGGCTTTTACCGCATTTTAAAAATATAAGCATTCAGCACTAATTGTAAGTTAGCATGTTCTGCACTATGCTCTGTACTTTATGTATCTTATGTTCAAGGGTAGGGTCAGGTTAGTGAAGATTATAGGTTCAAGGATGAAGGAGGTGGCTGAATGATATGGCCTTATTGATTCATGCCCATCTCTAATGGCTCTTCTAATTGGTTACCTTGCATATAATTAGGAATTTGAAAAACAATACATACCTTAGGAGAACTATTACAGGTAGCTCAACAGAAACACATGACATTCAAAACCTGGATTCTGGTCTCAGCTCTGCCACTTGTCACTTAAGACTTGTAAATTACCATCACTCTGATACTCAGCTACCTCTTTTATAAAATGAGGCTAGTCAATGGTGAGGTTTAAATAAATAATATATTTTTAAAACTCACATACGTTTGTCACATGCCTTCTACTTTCAGGTATAAGTGATAAATATACACAGACCAACACAGTCTTGATCCTGTCTTTATCCTGGGTGAGCTTACAATTAAGATGGAGATAAGGAAAACATCCATTCACTAAGATACAAAAAGGACTGAAATAGAGGCAAATGTACAAATGCTAAAGAAAAACTAAAAGTGCAACATTCATTTACTCCCACAAGGTCCTAAGAGCAGAAAGCTCATCAAACTTATTTATGCACTAATAAATACGTATTAGTTAAACAAGGGGCTGAATCATGAGAATTGAAGAAGCTAAAGAACGAATCTTCACTCTACCATTTCCAATTCTGTGTCTTGTTCTTACCACATCACAGCCTACCTGTGGTCCCATACTTCCTGTGGTGAACTGCACGCTGGGATTTTGATGAATGAAGCCCCTGTTAACCTGTCTCTCACCCCAAATCTTACTTGTGTTTTGTTGCTGATCATGTTCTCTTGGTAACTCTCACCTCCTCTCACTGGTTTGAACTGACATTTCCAGGTTCCCTCTTTCTTTCTTGACAGTTTCTTGCTCTCCTCTTGGGATTTTCTCTCATATAAAAAACTGTGATGTCCAGCAGAGAAAATTTTACACTGCTGGGACACTACTTTCTGTTTTGATTTTAACTACTGGTGATTATTCTTAAATCTTACCACCAGGACAAAGTACTCCTTTGAGATTCAGACTTAAAATTTCTGATTGTTTACCTTTCACCTTTTAACTAAAATTTAACGGGCACATAAAAAGTCCAAATTTCCAGAGTGGAAGTTATCCTCTGTTCCCCTCGTGTGCTGTCACCCTTCTGGCTCATTTCTTGATTCATTTTTTCCCACTTACTCTTTAAGTTGTTGCTGATTTTGGTTTCCTCCTTTTCAGGGTCCAGGAATGATCCCAGCAGATCCCTCACAGTTAGGCAGGGCCACGTGACTCACTGGTTCAGTGGGGTAACTTACAGTGGCAAGTGTTACTTTAGACCCAAGACAGTATCAGTCCTATGAAAGCTACTTTTCTTAGTCATTGTCATTATTTTGCTGCAAGAGACTGGCATGAAAAGCCCAAATTAAGGTTTTATATCGTGTGCTGCATTGAGCTCTCATTAAATGAAAAAGCCCGGAAGAGCCTCTCTGCCAGTTCCCAGCCCTGCTCTGGAGGGTGATTTCCCCCAGATAAATAAGTCAGCTGACTTTAAGACCAGGCACAGTTCCTCCTTGTCCCTCAGCAGTGAGTTTCAGATTCCCACCAGCCTGCAGAATTATTTCAACAAGCCAATCATACCTGCCCTGTGGAAAGTAGGGGCAATCTCAACCCTATGATAACGAAGCTGGCCTCTCATGGCCCCTGACAGGTTACTTGTATCCATCTGAGTTCTCCTCTCAGATGGTTTTGTGTGTTCCATAGTGACTTCCCTTCATGTCCTACCCTCAGCCAGGAATATACTGTGGCTAATAAACTGCCGTTGATCTCCTTTGTGCACTCTCACACGTCACAGGTCCAGCTATGCCTATAAATCTAGGGCAGGAACTAGCAACTGAAACAGCTCTTGCTAACCACCTCACCTTACAGCTGGAGTTCAACCCAAGCACATGAGCACTCTGTACCTTGCCGAGCACTCACCAGATTTCACTGTAATTACTTTCCTACAAGTCTTATGTGCTTCTCTATTTAATAGATTGTGTTCTCCTCTGTGTCAGACCAGCCCTTCATGTTCTACTCTCGAATGTATTTGCTATGATGATATTTGTAAATCTGATGATTTTAAATAACACATTTTACTGAGCGCTTTTATGTCATATCTCAAGACTACACAAGATTGGCATTGTCCTTATTCTCTGATGAAGTTGAGCAAGATCGGGTAATTGATTTTCAGGCCACATGATAGGTTAAGAAGCACAGTGGGCCCATGAATCTTGGGGCCCCTGGAGACTTCTGTCTGCCTGCTTAGGTGCAGACACACGTGCCGCTCTTCTGAGTCACTGAGGCCATTACGCACCTGATGACTCGGTGATATGAAAATACAACTCAGGCACTGGGCACTTTCCTTCTCCTCCGCTTTGAGAAGCATCCAAAACTGGGACAAAAGATGCATACATATCTCCCATTCTGGAGAAGATCTACCAACAGATAAAATTACATGTCTGCTCCTGGGGTACCAGAAACTATGATTTTAACCAATGTTCTCACACCAAACCAAACAAAAAACAAAAAAGCAAACAGAACAGCAGAAGGTAGAAGAAGTGAAAGGAGATATGGGAAGAGAAGGAGTAATGAGGAAAAGAAATTGAGAAAATACCCAAGGTGTGAGTTGTCCACATAAAGACTCTTCTGTTGATCTTTTTTTTTTTTTTAAATTAAAGATCTTTTTTGCTTTGTAGTTCAGGCTGGCCCTGAGCTCAGCCTCAAACTCACATCCCAGCAATCCTCCTGCCTCTGCCTCCCGAGTGCTGGGATTACAGGTGTGAGCCACCACATCTGGGACTGTGGTATGTGGTACTGATTGCTGCTGGGCGTGAGTCTCCACATCCAGTATTGTATGAGGTGACTGGGGATTGAACCAGGGCCCTTGCACTTGCAAGACAGGTGCCAGAACCACTGAGCTAAATCCCTGCCCCCCCGCCCCCCAATTTTTTTAAAGACAAGGTCTTTCTGTGTTGTCTACACTGGCCTCAAAATCCTGGTTCAGTGTCTCAGTGGCTGGAATTCCAGGCTTCTGCCACTGCCCTGAGCTAGCAGAAGGAATCCTATGTGAATCTCTTTACTTCTTTGAGAACAGAAAAGCACAAATGACTTCAAGGTAAAGAAAACCTATGAAAAGGAGACACTTGGCACCTTATCCCAAAGTAATGATTTCTTAGACAAAGAATTGCAATCATTTCTGAGCCTGCAGAGCAAAAAGAAAGGGGGTGTCAGGTCCAGGCAAGTGGAAATGATCATTTTCAACCACTGCTCCCACACCAGGCCAAACAGAAACACCAACCAACCAACCAACCAAAAGCTAGCATCCTCCACGGTTAGGTAAAATTAGGTTTCCAGGAGCAAAGTGAATCCCAGGTGAGAGGGCTGCCTACAAGGCAAGTGGACCCAGCAGAAAGAGACTTGGCTTTTCCTAAGGTGAGAACACTTGTGTGTGTGTGTGTGTGTGTGTGTGTGTGTGTGTGTGTGTGTGTGTGTTTGGAGGAGGGTAGTAACTGGTAATTGTAGTTGTAAGTCTTCACATGAGGGAACTATTTAATGAGAATGTTTTGTTCTTTCCCCAAATTCACTCACACCTTCTGAGAGAGAGGCTGTCTTGGGTGCCTGTCTCACAGAGGACATCTTTTGGTTAGAATAATTTAACAGATGTATCTACATTTGACACAGGACTGAAGTCACTTAGTCAATAAGCAAAGACATGTTCTTCCTAAGGAGTATATTCTTCCTCCTAATGTCTAGTTTAGAAAAAAAGACAGAGGAACAGAAAAGTTCTTAGCACTTTCCTTAACACTGCATATTTTTGGATGGGAAAAGGCTAGAACTTCAAACTGGACTAAGTTTTTTCTCAATCAGTGAAAATGACCAGAAATTTAGGGACTATGTGAAAAAAAAGTTCTCAAAGATAGAAAAGAGGCTTTCAGAACACCAAACAACTATGATAGAAAAGAAGCCCACCGAGACATCATATTTAAATTGTGAGATGTCCAACAAAAAATGAATTTTAAAAGAAGTCAAAGAAAAACAAAATGTCATGTGTAAAGGAAAAATCATCAGAATTAAAACATACTTCTTACATCAATCTTAAAAGCTGGTTTTAAAAGCCTGGCATGAAAAGTTCTGAGCCCTAAAAGCAAATATCTTCCAACCTAGATTAACATGTCTAGCAAAACTTTCTTCAAAATGGATGGAGAAGTAAGGACATCTCATGAAAAGCAACCCAAGATTTATGGATATCATAGCATTAAAACCAATAAAGTTCAAAACCCAGAGAGCATAAAATGCTAAGTAAAGTCTATGGATATATACAACAATAACAGCAAATGGTAGGAAAAGAAAACAAAGAAGCCACTAACAATGAAAGAGTGCAATGACAGTACTATATCAGCACTCCTCAGTAATATCTCTCAATTTCAATGGCCTTAATTCTCTAATTAGAAGACACAGATTTTCACAATGAGCAAAAACAAAGAAAACAAACAAAAAGCAACCTAATTCAGTAGTCTGTTGCATTCAACTTATCTAATTAAAAAAGATATGTAGACTAAAATCAAAGGATGGACAATAATATTTCCTTCACTAAAACCCTAAAAGGAATTTTAACCTTGATAATGTAATCTTCAAGCTAAAACCAATTAGAAGCAACAAAAAGTCACTGCATACTAGTTAAGAAAATAATCCAAGCAAGAGAAATAATACTTTAACTATTTATGAGGCAAATAGTGGAGCACTTGTCTCCATAAAACAAATAAAACAGAAAAGAGAAACTCAATGACATTTTGAGTTCCAAGACAAAAATACAGAACTCCCATTTGTATCCGGTGAGTTTTGACTGATTAGTAACGCAGTCATCTAAGTTGACTGTTAAAACGAGAGTCTCAGTCTCATCACCAGAGTGAAGTTCTGTCTGCAGTGTAATGGTTGTCATGGCTGGAGAGCAGCTGATCTGTGAGTGTCTAGAGAATAGACAGATGAAAAATCCAGGATTTTAGAAGCAGTTTCTTCCTTCTACTGGAAGGTAGTCTCTGGAAAGACAAGCAGCTGAGCTAGGTTCTCTCTCCAGAATGCTCCATGTGTTTACTCCCACTGAAGAATAGAAAATACCTTTCTGTCACCTGGTATAGAACACAATTATCCAAAAACTGAAGTTATAAATATTATTTTCCACAATCAATCTTAATGTTATCTAGCTTAATCTTTACATAATCATTATTCTGAGTATATGCCAGAGATTCCCATGATATATCCTTAAAGATGAATTATTGATTTCTTTACCCAATTCTGAGGAGCTATTGTTAAAAATTTTAAGTATAAAATAGAATTATTTATGTATACTTATGCACCTCGTTCTTTTTGTGTTGTTTTATTATATAGAAAATCAGGCTTGGAAGAATTAGTAAATTAAAAAGAAGCAACTCTATAGCAGGTCTGTATTTAAATTTGATTTATTATTCTCTCTTTATGGAGACTGAAGTATGAAATACAATAAAAAAGAAAACATAAGAAAGGGAAATGGATGGAAGCCATACATTTTTACTTGTTCAGGGTCAGTCACAAAATCTAAAAGAAATGGATGGATTCCTAAACTCAAACAAATTACCAAAAGTAACCCAAGAAGGCACAAGAATACTCAATAACACAATAACAAGCAATGAAATTGAGACAGTAATACAATATACCAATTGATTGATTTCCTATTGAATTCTACAAAATCTGTACGGTTGTCAGAACACCAGTACTATTAAAACTTTGCTAAGAGAC
Source organism: Petromus typicus (assembly GCA_004026965.1). Lineage (NCBI taxonomy): Eukaryota > Metazoa > Chordata > Mammalia > Rodentia > Petromuridae > Petromus > Petromus typicus. Next base: position 9,659 of record PVIR01016045.1, read on the forward strand.
TGAAAAGAATGAATGATTCAAAACTGATTTATAGGAGTCAGCACTGTTCTGACCCCAAAATTAAATGAAAAACTAACTATCAATGAGAACTACAGGCCAATCTTAATTTACATAGCTGCAGATATTCTCAATAATATAGCAGTGAATAGAATGCAACACTTCATCAAAGAGATGGTACATCTTGGTCAAATAGATTTCCTCCAGAGTTGGATGGAAGGTTCAACATATAGGAATCAGTAAATGTAATATAAGACATACACTAACACAAGGACAAAACCACATGATCTTATCAATGGATTCAGAAAAGGTTTTTGTCAAATTTAAGTACCACTTCGTGATAAGAACCCTAAACGACATACATATAGAAGGATGATATCTGAATTTGACAAAAACAATTTATGACAAGCCAAACATCGTGTTAAAGAGAAAAAACTGAAAGCATTCTCTCTAAAATCAAGAACAAGATAGTATGCCTTCTCACCACTCCCATTTAACCTGGTACTGAACACATTAGCCAGCACAATCAAAAAAATGAAAGAAAAACAAGAAATAAATATAGAAAAGGAAGAATTCAAATTATCATTATTTTTAGATGACATGATACTCTACATAGAAGACATGAAGAATTTCACTAACAACTCTTAGAATTAATAACCTATTTCAGCAGTGTAGCAGGATACAAAATCAATACAAGCAGCATTTGTATGCATCAAGGATGAACTCAATAAAAATTATGAAAGAAATACAATTCACAGTAGCATCAAGAAAAACTAAATTTTGGGGCATTAACCTAACCATGAAAGTGAAAGACTAGTACATGAAAGTGGAAGTGTAGTACTCTGTAAAAAGAGATCGAAGAGGACACCAGAAAATGGAAAGATGTCCTCTTCTTCAGGATAGGCAGAACCAAAATTGTCAAAAGAGCTGTACTTCCCAAAACTTTTATACTGATTCAACACTATTCCAATCAAAATACTAATAGCATTCTTCACAGAACTGGTGAAAACAATTCTAAAATTCAAAAAGAACTAGAAGAGACCTGGCATAGCAAAGGAAATCTTGGGCAACAAGAGCAAAGTAGAAAGCATTAGATTATCTGACATCAAGCTACACTACAAACAAAACAACAGTGATAAACATGGCATGGTACTGGAACAAAGATCTGTGGGTCAATGGAACAGAATAGAGAATACAGAAACATCCCCCAGACACATTCAGATATTTGATCTTTGACAAAGGGACCAAAGCATATGTGTAGGTAAAGATAGCCAATGCAACAAATGGTGCCTCTGGGAAAACTAACTGTTTGCAGATGACTGAAGCTGCATCCATATCTTTCAGCATGTAGAAAACTAAAATCAAAATAAATCAAAGACCTAAACATTGAAAGAGAAACATTGAACCTACTGGGACATAACATAGGTAAAACACTTGAAGTCATGGATACAGACAAGAACTTTTTGTGTAGAACTGAAATTGTCTAAGAAATAATAGCAAGAATCAACAAAGAGGATTACATCAAATGAAAAAGCTCTGCACAGCAAAGGAATCAATTAGTAGAAGAAGAAGCAACCTACAAAATGGGAAAGATTTTTATCAGCTACTCCTCAGAGGATTAGTGTCTACAGCATATAAAGAACTCAAAATATTCAATCACCTAAAATAAAAGACCTAATCAAGAAACGAGTCATTTAAATTAATAGATAGTTTTCATAAGAAGTACAAATGGCTAAGAAGCATATGAAAAAACAGTGTTCAACATATCTAGTTATCAAAGAAGTGCAAGTGAAAACAATGGTAAGATTTCATCTTACACCAGAAAGCATAGCAATCATCAAAGAATAATAAATGCTAGCAAGGTTGCAGTGAAGAAGTGATGGTGAGAATATAAACTACACTGAGAGCAAGAGCATAAACTAGCACGACCAATGTGGAAATCAGCATGGAAATTTCTCAAAGAACTAGAATTAGAAATGTTATATGATCCAGCTGTCTCCTTTTCTAGGTATCATCTTCAAAAAGCTGAAGACATTAAACAGTTCCATTGCAATATATACACACCAATGTTTATTGCAGCACATTTCAAGGTAGTTAAATCCTGGAAGTAGTCTGTATACCTATCAATAGATGATTGGGATAAAAGAAAATGTGCAATCTACAAATAATGAAATATTACTTGGCTATGAAGAAGGATAAATTCAAGAAATTTTTAGGAACATGAATGTATCTAGAAAGTATGGTGTTGAGTTAAAAAAAGTGACTCACAAACATTTTTCACAGAATTAGTGAAAACAATTCCCAAATTCATAAGGAAGTAGAATGGCATACATAGGAACTTAATACACAATACATGTAAATATTACATGTCATAAAGACAAGCTAAGAATAGTAATACAGTAATAATGAACATGTAGAAAGGGGAATTTGAGACAAAGGGAAGGAACTGGGTTGGAAGGGGATTTTAAAAAAAGAAACAAACTGTTATGTTCATTACACTGCCCAAGATGAATGCAAACTTTATGCACAGCAAACACGCACTATTAACAGAAAAGACTAAAGGAATGTAGAACGTCCCTCTGGAGCAGTCCCTTCCGCATCGTGGACCACCCATCGACTTCTCATCTGTTTATAGTAGAAAGGAACTGCATTAGAAGGTCTATTTGTTCTTGCATGCACATCTGTGTCCTTATTATTTACAGAAAAAAGGCAAGAAGGACACTGGTGAGATGGTTAGGGCAAGAGTAGGAGTTCCAAAGACTTTATGCCAAGTACAGCAAATAGATTTCACAACATTTACTTGATTAGATTTTTCTTGCAATGATCAGTTCTTATAGGGATAGGAAGGAAGTTTCTAGGATTAGATAAGAGAAATACAGCAGTGTTATTCTTTTTATTTTTGTTTGTTTTTTTGTCAAGTTGAGGGGGCTGATTCCTTAGAGCTGCCTTTGATAGAGTTAGCTCTAAATAATTTATTAATCTTCTATTTTCTGCCAATGCCTGAGGTGGTGTGTCAATGTGGGATACAAAGAAATAGTAATTACGGTCATTCCCTAATGGTGCTTACAATGAAATCAGGAGAACTTGACCCATATATGAAGAGAAACATGCTGTGAAGTACCACTTGGTAAATTCATTGGTAAATAATGAGATCTGTGGAGAAGATACTGCTTGAAATGAGCTAAGAGGGGTAAATGCCAAAGTGGGTGTACCTGCTTACTTAGCGTGGGCCATGTGCCAGTGTGTTCAGATAAACAAAGGGGAGCAGTAAAGACATTTCAGAAAACAGTAAGGAAGAAAGTCTGAGTGCACATAGTAGGCATGTCAACAGTTTGGCCAAAGCAAGACTTCAAAAACTGTGGGAATGAGCGATATCACACAGCTTAGGAGCTCCAAGCTATAACCCATGCAGAGAGCACAACATAATGCCACAGAATCTCAGAAAATACCTTCACAGGCTGAAAAGAAATAGAAACTGAAATTCAAGAGCACATGAAGCACAGTGCAAGTTGTCTCTTGACTGAGACAACTGTGCACATGCTTATCATAGTAGAAACTAAAATCAAAGAGAAATTATGATTGGTGTACCATGGAAGTGTCCACCTCTGCCACACAATATCATTCTTCCATTAAAGACTACTAGAAGAAGATGTGTTTAGAATGTGAAGGTAACAGTGAGATGGAATCTCTTCCTTTTTCCACCATATGCTAAACCCTAACACTAAGCCTCATTAGCGGTGAATAAAATTGAACACATAGTTTGGAGCCTGATTGTGCATCTTAAATGTTTGAATTTATCCTATGGACAACTAGAAGAAATTGGGGCCATTAAAAATCAGTGGGTAGCATAATGAGAATATCTTTATAGAGACATTAATCTGCCAGCAGTACTTAGAATAGAAAGATGGAATATAAAACTGGGGGAGGAGATACTAGTAAAGAGTTTTGTTTGCAATAATTTGTGTGTTGTAATTTGAGGACAATTAAGAGGCATCTATTACCTGGATGACAGAAAATACATTTTCTAGCACAGATTGGGACTCAACTGAGGAGGTTGGGTCTTAGAAAAATTGCATAATGTAGGTAAATTTGGAAGAGAGGGAAAATCGGACATATTCCAGCTAAAGTAACATTGAGCCCTGGAATTGTTTCAAATGTGAACCTACAGGGAGTCCACGGGTATTACGAGGGCGCTCAGTGTTAGGGTGGAGAAGGCTAAAGTTAAACATGGCTGTGACATTCTCTTCTCTGTTGTGTCAATCAGGGTCCCAGCAGGAAACAGATGGTACCCTTGATGTAAGCAAATTGAGGAGTTAATCAAAGGGCACTGTACAACGTTAAGGATACAACGGAGAGAAACCAAGGGACAGAGGCACTTCTAAGAATTCTGGAGCAAGGGGCAGCTAAGGAGTAGATCACCAACCACTCACACACTTGAAAGGCCAAGGTCAGAGGGCAGACTACCTGTGCCCTGAATCCAGGGGGAGAAGCTGCCGAAGGCCATCAGACAGGAGGCTGCTAGGTAAGGAGATGGAATCAGTCCAGACCGGAGAGAAAGATGCAGGAATAAATACCTGATCTCACTTTCCCTCAGGTTTGCTCTCCCATCCAGGCCTTTCACTGGTGAAATCAAACAAAACCCACATGGATCATCTTCCCAGACACAGAGCAGGGTGCATTAGGATGCAGAGGTGGCACTGAGAGGCGGGTATGGCAAAGCGGAAATCTCTTGCATGGATTTCCTTGGTGTGGCCAGTTAAAACCAAAGTCTGAAAGAAATGCTCCATAGTCAAAATAGTTCTCCTATGGGCTTCTTCTTAAAATGAAAATTATTTTGAAAATGATAAAACTTGACTAATTCAGATTCAGTGGTAGTGAGCTATACATTATCAAAGGGCAGGAAGACATTAAAAGGAACAAAAATTAAAGAATCAAAATAAACTAGTTCTTCAACTACCTAGTATCATGCTTTGGCTCCAGAGGCTTCAGTGCCACGCAAACAGTCATGTGAGCCAATGCAAGCTGTGCTGAGCAACAGGGACAAGTGCTATTTTTTCTACTCTAGGTCAGAGGGGCCTCCAGACTGGGCCCGGGAAAGTGGAAAGAGTCATAGGAACCAAAAATACATTTCCATAGTGCAGCTTGTTAGGTCTTCCTCGCTTTCTCCCTTGTCCTATTTTTTTTTTTTTTTTTTTGTTACATGAAGAGCATATTCTGTGGTACAAACCAGCATCTCAAAGTTATTTTAGAATTTCTTGTTGCCATGGAGTATGTTGATTACTTAATTTTTTTCCTATTTCTATTTTGGTTTGTTCTGCTTCATTCTTCGGGATTCTTGTTTTTGCCTTGTCTTTACTTTCTATATCAACATTTTTTTTTCTATTCCATTTTAAGGAGAAAACAAATTTTAAACAGTCCGTAAAAGAATTTTATGCTCAACTTCAGAGTGCTGCTTTTAACGTGGATTTTCTTGTTTTAGCTTTTATCTTTTATCCCTCTAACTTTCATGCTTCCAATTTTTTTTATCTCCCTGGTTGTAAAAGGTTGTAGCCCTTTTATGTTTTTTTATTTATGCTGGTTTTACCTTTAATCTTTTATCCCTTACTTTCATGTTTTAGTTTTTCTAATCTCATTGGTTTTAGTCTTTCTTTTCTTCTGTCTCAGGTCTTATTTTTATTGAACTTTATCTACAGAGGCTAAAATTTTGTTTTACTTTCTATGTTTTTAATTTTCTTTTTAGAGTTAAATTTTATCCTTTGAGTTGCTTCAAATTAATTTTATTTTGTGCCTTTAAAAGTTTACTCTATCTACCTTGTTCTTTGCTAATTCTTCTACTACTTCTTTTCATTTCTAAATTTTCTAATGTGTGGTTTTTTAATTTGTGGTTACAAAAGGCAAGAAATTTGATAACATGAAAAAATCTCATGAAGTACCCGGGACAGTTTGAAGATTTCCTTCCTCTTGCGTTTTAACCATCCTCTTAAGGCCTTCTCAGTGTTTTGAAAGATAATCTTCCCCAAATCCACAGTGTAGAAATCTGAAAAAAAGTCCCTGGCCATTCCAGCTTCTACTAGTTCCCCGGTTTGGAGTGGGTTATGTTGCTTTCTGATGCCTGATTTGTATTTCCAATCATTTGTATCCATTGATGAGATACGTGTGTCACTGGACTGGAAGTAGCAGAGTCTATTTCTTCTCTTCATCTCAGTTCTCCTCCTGAGACTTGTCACTCATAGGACAGAATTTTCTTCTGTCTTGATTCATTGTTCTCAGAAGCTAGCTATGATCCATCCTTATGTCTATGTGCTCCTGTCGGGGTGAATACATTCATGATATATTTTTTATTCTTTAGATCCCACAGTGGCATTAATCACCTCTGGGGAGCTCAGATGATGCCACGTCTGATGTCTGCCAGTTCTCTGGTAGAGCCCAAGTTGGCATCAGTAGAAAAAGGAAGTTTTTTTTTTTTTTTTTTATGGATACCCTTCTCTACTTATGGACCTGAATAGGAAATTACTCTCCATGCCAAACTTTAAACAGGACAGAACCTGTGATCCATCATATTTTGACTCTATAATGGTAATGTGGGAAGGAGAACCATACGTTATTCGATAATAAGCCCCTTTTTACTTACTGATAGCGTCAAAGTGACTTTGGAAAGTGGCCATTTCTCTCTATTTTTAGCTCTGGGATAACTGTTTCAGCAGCCTGCAGTCAGATTCAGGTTAGAGAATAGAGAAGAGTAAGATGTACTGATTTTTTGCCCTAGGTTGTGTCCTTCCTGCCTATATCACCAGCATACAAAGATTGTCTACATGCTAATTATATGTCAAGGATTGTGGTATTTCATGGCACGTTACAGGGCTTAGTGGCCCAGAAGACAGGTTCTGGACAAAGATAGGCTTAAAATTCCAACGCTGATAGTCATTAGATCGTACCATCACAAAAATGTTACTTCAACCGTCCTTGCTTCCATTTATTTTATCTGTGAGACAAGTATAATGACTTGACTTAGATACAAAGCATTCACCTACTTATCTGGAACATTATAATCTCTCAAATACAAATAACTAATATTGAAGATTCAGTTCAAGTCTTTCCATCTCCATGTAAGACTCTGTGGTTGAGACTCCATCCCCCTCGCACAGAGCCTTTCTGTTGGTCCGGGGCCTCAGTCTCTCTCAATGGCCATCTTGTACACATCTCTTTGTGGCCCTTTCCCATATTTTGGTGGCAACTTGTACTCTGTAAGCATCTCAAGGCCAATAACTATATCTCACCATTTTTGTATCTTCAGGTACAAAAGAGTAACATAACATAACATAACACGTAACATAAAAGTTGCTACACAGTGTGTGCCTAGTAAATATTTAATAAAAATATTGAAAAACAGTTAAAGGCTGAGGACTTTTAAACAACTGTGTCTTAGATCCCTTAAGGGAAAGATCTTTCCTTTTGCTTTCCTGAGTAACAAATGAGCAATATTCTAGGTGACCAGCCCTCCGCTCTGTTATCCGAGTAACGAGCTGGAAAGCACTCAGTTGTGGTCAAATTTGTGACCTGACTAAAGGTTTATTATGCAAAACAAAGAGTGGTTTCCCAGAACTCTGCAGGCCTGGATTAGGAACGCCTCACTCTTGATGGTGCTCATGGATTACAATTCCTTGGGGGCGGGGTGGTGACAGCAGCAGCGGACACAAGGGCAGATTCTGAACTACAGGCATCAGGGACGGGGATTTTATGGCTGAGGTCACACCCTCTATCCTACTTCTCTCTTTGGCTGCCACAGAAATAAACACTTCTCTCTCTCATAGACAGGTTTCCAGAACTGTTCATAGGACTTCTCTCCGTTTGTTCATTATTCGCTCACCCTAACCAGTCTGACATTTGGTCCTTTCGCGAGCTGCAGTTTTTCATCCTTCACATTCCTTGACCTGTGAGCAGAATTTGAAATTTTTCTCACCTTTATCTTGCTCTTTTCCACTGACTTCCACCAATGGCTGGTATCAGTTTCTCCAAGCCATGCTATTATTTATCTGAACACTTTTTTCTTGTAATTCTTTACCGAAGTATCCTCTTCTACCCAAGTGAAGTCTTGGCCTTCCTCTTTATTTCATTTTCTATTCCTGAGGGAATTATCTACATCAGTAGCTTTAGTAACTCTTTGTACTTTGACAAACTTCAGCCTAAACCTCCCTCTGTGTTCCAGATGATGGTCTCACTGTCCACTTGAAAATTCCAGTGATAATTTCAGGGTTCTTCAAAGTCCCATGTCATTAACATAGCCGATTTCCTCATCAACATCTATCTTCTGCAAAATCGCTCTGGTCAGGAGTCTGGGAGTCATCTCAATGCCTTTTCTCTTACTCATCTCTATTTCCAGCTTTCTGCCATTCCCTGTTTTGTACTGAGCATCTCTTTAAGCCAGTTTTTGCTCCTCTTCATTGCATTTGCCACTTCCATCCATTCTAATGGCTGTTACTGGAACCTTCCAAACCGGTCTCAGGGCTTCCCACACAACACTTCTTGCAACTGTTTTGATCCAGTGGCTCCTGGGCGACTGACTTCATTTGACATATCTGATTCTGTTATTCTCTAGGTCCAGTGCTTCTTTCCTGGCCATGACCTGTCCAGATCACAGAGAAGTGAGTGGGCTGCTCCCTCTTTTCTCCACTAGCATCTGCCACAGCCTCCTCATGCTTGGGGTCCATGTGGTCTGGCTTCAGCTCTTCAAACATCATGGTCACAAATCTTTTGCACATAATGTCTTAAAAAAACTCCTTTTACTTAGGTTGGTCACCTTACTAACAGTCTTCAGAATATGTTCACTGTGTGGTTTCCTTAAGTCCCATGAGAAATGTCTTTTGTTATTATGGAAAACAACATCACCAGCTCTGGGTTCCTTTCTGTTTTAATCTGGCAGACACAAGGATCCATGGAATGCACCATGATTTCTTTTTGTACAGCTTTCTGAGACCTATATTATTTTACAATGATTACCTTCTCCAGTTATGGAGCCAACTTAACTGGGTTTAAATTTTGACTATAGGATTCATTCACTACTGCCTTGATCTTGGGCAAGTTACCCAGGTCTTCCGAGGTTTAATTTTCTCACTTGTAATATGAGAGTGATAGTAATATTTCTTCTCAAAGGTTTGTTGTGAAAAGTAAATGAGTTAACATGCACAAAGCTTTTAGAATAATGTATAGTGTGTAACAAGATCTCAATAAAAATTGGAATTATTTTCTATCGATTCTCAGCCTGTACCGCCAAGCTGCCTCAGGTGCAAGCGACTTGGGAGTCTCGATTACATGGATTCTTGACTCAACACTTCATTTCACTTTGCATGTTATAGCACACAGAGTATTTAAAAAGAGGTTGAGAGTATTCAAGTTCGGATTCTAAAGAAATACAGTTGACTCCTCATTGTAATGACAGGCATTTTTCCCTGAAAGTAGAGCCATACTGTTGATGGGATGAACTGTAAAAGCATTAGGATTTGCTCCACAGAACTGTGCTATCGCAGGTATAACAGAAAGCATCTGTGAAACAAGGTTTTATCTGCACTTCTTCTTTCACAGATATGTTGCTGCAGTCCATCCTGAGAACTGGGATTAGAGGCATATTACATTATCAACCAGGGAAGCACCTTCCATTCGCTTATATGAAGTTACTTCCTTAGATATATTAGGGGGTTAGATTCCACGTTTACTTTCTAAAGTCAAATATACAGAAAAAATTAACTGTGAGTTGCAATCTTGCTGCAGTGAATCACTCAAAAAACATATGCACAAAAGAAGGGATATTTGTTAGGTTTTAAAATTGAAAACGATCTTTCCAGTCTCTGTATTCTTTGTATTTCAGCAAAAAATTATCTCCCTTATCCCACATCACAGATGTCTCTGTAGCTACAGACTCCACTAGCAGAATAACAAATGGATTCTCAAAATTATTCCGTGTCTGTTTACATTTTGAAAAAGCTCTCCTGCAGAGAGTAGAAAAAAGCCAGTGCCTTTGTTGTACGTCATGTAATTATATTTGGATGATTAGGTGATTCCTCCTAAGGCTGGTCAGTGTAGCAGCCTCCCAGAGAGAAGGAAAATAGAAATTTATTTTTACTTGATGCAGAAGGCACACAGGCGGACATACAGATCAGGATTTTCCTTAAAAAACCCACCACCATCTGCTTTCCACACAGACTAATACTCAGACCTCATCTCCTTGTGGCAAGCATTTTCACATTAGAGTCTCAACTACCAATGGCACCGAAGCTGTCTTTAAGGGGAATGTATAGTGTTGACTATTAGCCAAAAACTAGAATTCGAATTAAGGGATGTTTTTGTCTGGAATTTTTAACATGCTGAGACTGGGCTTGAGAGCTAGCCCTAAAGAATATGGTGTTAATAACACAGCGAGGAGTAAGGTACTGAAAAATCTTTGTATTCTCTCCACAGATCCCTTCAGAGTTTAACTTAGTGGCTTCACTATGTATGAATTTGTATAATAACAGTGCCTTGATTTTACAAAATGCTTTCAGAGCAATTTCCTCTCTTTGGGTCATTTTTTTTTTTCCAGTGAAAAAGTGTTCTCTAAGATGGTTAGGCACTTTGGGAAGCTGAATTAACTTTTAAGCCAATCAAGGACAATTTAGAATAAATGAACTAATGTATGTGCAAGCACTTTGAAAAGTACAAAGCTCTCTACAAATGCCAGAATTTCACTGCTATTAAATAAATGATAGAAGAGATATAGTGGCTTTTCTAAACATTCACCTTCACTCAGATCTCCTGAATAACAAATCTCCAGATGAAAAAAATAACAAATGTTCCTGTTAGATGTTCCTTGCTAAGGAGCATACTTTAGACCTCACAATACTGGCTGGCCCCTCAGAGACTTGAAATCTTTTCAAGAGCTGTGAGGCCATGGTCCAAAGTCCTTGCACATAAAGAATAAATTGAAAGCCCATTTTTGGTTCTGGGCCAAAACTGATTTCTTTGTCTGGTTCTTCCAATGGGTTTAAGTACAAATAAAATATAGTATGGCTCATTTTTGTCATATCGCTTAGGAGAAACTACCTAGGATTTCTACATAGCTGAGTGTCATCATCCCTAACCTAATGTAATTAAGACAAAGGACCTTGGTTGTCAGTTGTTTTAGGATCAACATTTTAAGAGTGATTGGGGAACCTCTGGTCATTAAATTGAAGAAGACTTACAACAAACTTGTCACCCAAACTCAGAAAAATCTCTGGAATTATATTCAATGGAAGAGTTTTCAAATTACATCAGCATTGCCTTTACAGTGGAGTTACGGGACTCATGACTCTGATGAGTGCATTCATTATGTCTTTTACCCTATATTCACAAGCTGAAATCTTAACTTCAGAATATGACCATGTTTGATATAGAATCTTTAGAGAAATAGTTAAATTAAAATGAAATCATTAGTTTGGGCTCTAATCAAAATAAGACCGATATTCCTATAATAAGAAGACATTGGGACACAGAGGTGTGAAGAAAAGAGTTTGCCTCTAGATTATGTTTAGACTTAAGCTGTAATAATAGTTCTCTGAGTCTTGGGCTTATCAACCTACCTGTAGATTTCAGAATTATCAGCTCTCACAATTATGTAAATCAATCCCTACCTTTCTCTCTATATATACATATCTTATCATTCTGTTCCTTAGGAAAACTCTATGATTAATGTTACTATTTGTTGATGTTATTAACATTATAAAATATATGCATGAAGGCTACCTGTACATCATACTATCAAGTTTAGTGACTAAGTGAACGGGCTTTAGAATTTCACTGCTGGGTTCTAACTTGGTTTTGTAACTGTCCAACCACTTATCTTTGAGCAAATCATTTAATCTCTCAGTACCTTGGCTCCAAATCTGCAAAACAGAAATGACTTGATGAGGACTTACAGAGTAAATGCTTTTAAAGTATTTGGGATTGTACTTTGTCACATCATAAACTCTCAAGATGTCCTTAAAATTATTATATTAGTATTTATATATTGTTTAATTAGAAGTTTTGATTGTAGCAGTAGGAACTAAAGTAAGTTTAAGTAGAAAAGATTTGATTAAAGAGTATTCAGTAGGTCGCAGAACCTCTGTGAATGTCAGAAGAGCAGGACTCCAGACCCTGACACCAGAAACTATTGCCACAATGAGCGTCCTATGAACACTTTCCTGTGACTGTCCTGTCCATCCCTTGTTCCATCAGTATTACTGAGACCAAAGACTGGACAGGGCCATTAGGGCCACTGCTGCTCCACTGGGTCTTCCATCGTCATGGTGGATTTTCCAGACTTCTCCTCTGAGCCATTATGTTTCATTTAACCTTGAGGTGAGTGTGATTGGTGGAACCTTGGTCTATTTTACATCTAGTTGCAAGGGATGCTGGGAAATCAAGTATGAGGTGTTGTCAACTTTGGTCTGGAAGATAATTTCTGTCTTACAGTATACATTCAGCATGGAAGTTGCCTAGGAGGCATTTCATTCCAGTTGCCAGGGAAACACATTACAGCAGAGGCATATTGAAAACCATGAACTTTGGAATCAGAAGGAACAGGGTTTGTATCTTGGGTTTCTTAGTATCATAGAAACAAAGGCAAGGTTTTTATTTTGGGTCTTGATTTCTCCATTTTGTGAAACAGAAATAGAAATAAACGAGTGACCTAAAGCATGTTTGTGAGAATCTGGGATGACATATGCCATGCAATACAGAAGTGGGAAAAAAATGAGACTTAATGAAATCATTTTTTAACCCTCAGGGACAACAAAAAGATAAATGCAAAAATATTTTTTGTCTGATTTTATTAGATTTTTATCTATAGGACAACAAGTATATGTCGATTATTGTGAGTCTTTCTTTTTTCCTGAATGATGTCATTAGTGAGTATTATATGATGGAAATTCTAGATAAAGGACTCACTTTAAAACAACAACAACAACAACAATACAAAAGCGAGATCAGTATCATCCAAACCATTGCATTAAGGTCAGTGAACCACTTTCCATGCAAATCAAACTTGTGCCCTCATCACACAAGACACAGAAAGGTGAGATTTACCCACAGCACATACTTTCCCACCTACTTGCAATTTTTGTTGTTTCTCCTTTTGTCCTCAGTTAAATACAGATGGATGGAGCAGATTGCAGGCAAGACTGGGTGAATACTTGACTGAATATGGTCAGCAGAAAGAAATTTTTGCTTAACATGAGACCCTTAGAAGAATCTATTTGGAAACCAGATTTTGAGGAACAAAAGGTATTCTGAGGGCCTGTCTGGTCTTTGGGCTCAGTGGCATTGATAGCACAAGTGATGTCTTGGGTAGTTTCAGTGAAGTCTTCTTAGAAATAGTTCTATAACATCCGCAGTAGTTTCTGGCTTTGTGGTTCAGGGTCTATTTCTCTGACATTCACAGTGGTTTTGTAAGCTACTCAAAGTCCTTTCATGAAATTCTTTCTAACCTACTTCTACAGCTAAAATTTTTAATTGAACAATAGCAATAGCAACAGGAATAGCAAGTGAAGGTGTCCTTGCATGACTTCTATAGTTTTATTAAAAGATTTCTTGGATTCTTAAAATTAATGTGAATGAAATATGTCTACTTGCTAGTTTCTTAATTGATAAATTTAATTTAATTTTAATTTATTCAATGTATATTTGTTAATTTATGCTATGTGCCAAGTATTGTCTCTGGTACCAAGAACACAAAGAGGAGAAATACAGGCATAATTTCCTTATCCATGAAGTTTACAAACCATCTGGAGAGTCAGACCTTAATTAAGTATAATTTTCCATTTAAAAGAAAGTATTCATTTATTCAATTCATTTACTCTACAAGTATTTATTGAATGTCTACTAGGTGCTAAGGGATACTACAGTAACACTTCCATTTACATGCTTATTATGTATCAGACCACATACGTGTTTCTTTATATTCCTTTAATATTCACACAGACCTATAACATGCATGTCATTTAGAGATGGGGAAGCATAGAATTAGAAGGTCTCAGTGTCTTAGTCACTTCCTTGTCATTTGAACAAAATATCCAGTGCCCAGAAGTTAAAGGAGGGAAGGTTCATTTTTGCTCACAGCTTTTAGAAAATTAGCTCCAAAGCGGGGAGCGGGGTAAAAGGGTCTGGTGGAGGAAAGCTGCTTGCATGTCATGGTGGCCAGGAAACAGGAAGAGCAGGGAGGATCATGGAGGGAGAGAGAACTGCCCAGGGGGTGCTCTGAATGGGCTGACTCTTCTGGCCAGGCTCCGCCTTGGACAGCACATTTAGCTGTAAGTGCATGAGATGAGTGTGGAGTCTCTGTATTCCAATCACCTTCTCAAAGTTCCACCTCTGAACACATGAAGCTTTGGGAGATGTTCTATAGCAAAACCATTGTATGAAGTAATTTGATTAAGGTAGCTAATTGGAAAGTGGGAGCGTTGGGGGTCTCACATTACTGCAAGCTCTAAATTCAACCCCTGCTTAACCACTTTTTACAAGTCCATCTTGTGACTCACACAGCTATGAACCAAATGACTAGATCGATATAAGTGGATAGCAGGAAAATTACTGCTCCCTTGGGGCTCTTGATGTGTCTGTCCTAATTGTGCTAACAATTTCTATAAATTAGGAAAACAGTAATTAGGCCTACTGAGTTGAAATCTGGGGTGAGAAATGATACTGTAATAGTCTTATCCACAGAGAGCAATAGAAAGCAATTTATTGCCTTGTCAAATGACCTAAGGAAGTCTTCAGAAGATACTATTTCAGTTTTAGTCACTACAGAAATAAACGATTCTTTCCTTTCTCCCTCTATGATTAGTTTCACTTGTGAAAATAGAATCTCATATTCTGAAATAATATGATTAACATCTGGAAAGATATAGTAGAAGTTATAAATGCGAATGATTTTTTTTTTTTTGAGACAGGGTCTCACTGTGTAGTTCATGCTGGCCCTGAGCTCACCATATAGCACAGGCCAACCCTCCCGAGTGCTGGGATTACAGGCATGATCCATCACACCTGGCATTGTGGTGTGTGGTACTGATTGCTGATGGGTGTGAGTCACTATGCCCAGTATTGTGGTATGTGGTCACCGGGGACTGAACTTGGGACCTTGCACTTGCAAGGCAGACACCAGAATCACTAAGCTAAATCCTTGGCCTGAGAATGAATTTAATCAGACCTCTTTAGACTCAGGAAAGTGTTGAATTTTAATATGATGTTGCTATGAAAATAGCACTGAATCAAAGGTACTCTGGAAGTTAGACAGCAGATATAAAAGTGAAAATTGTCAAACTGGGGAGTTAGCTCATTTATACTGTACTTATCTTGTGAGCACAGGGCCCAAGTTTGATGCCTGGTACAAAAAAAAAAAAAAAAAGTGGAAACTTTCTTAGCATATTCAAGAAAACCAAAGTTGGGGGCCAGGGATTTAGCTTAGTGGTTCCAGTGCTTGTCTTGCAAGCACAAGGACCCAGGTTCAATCCCCCAGTAACCATATACAATGCTAGGTGTAGAGACTCGTAGAGTAGCAATCAGTACCACATACCACAGTGCCGGGCGTGGTGGCTCATGCCTATAATCCCAGCACTCGGGGGGCAGAGGCAGGAGGATTACTGTGATGTGAGTTTGAGGCTGAGTTCAGGGCCAGCCTGAACTACAAAGTGAGACCCTGTTTCAAAAAACCTAAAAAAAAATAGAAAACCAAAGGTGAATTTGGTAATGGGGAAAAGATATGATGCATGTACTTTTCAACACAAAGCTCCAGAAACTTTTAGCAATTTGTAGAACCAAGTACCCTTGAGAGTCAGTATTTTCCTCAGCATCTCTTTAATGCACATTGCTGAGTGAAAGAAACCAATCTTAAGAGCTATACATCATATGATTCCAACTATTGGACATTCCAGGTGGTTTTGGATGGAAGATCCTTAACATAATAAAAAATGTTCACAGTACGACTCATCCTTATGAAAGTTAAGGACTATAGAATTAAGAGCCTAAAATGTTGGCAAAGGGAAACAAAAATCTATCTGTATGTACATATTCCAGAATTGAAATGGCATTGACCTCAGCAATGCCAGAAATTGGAAGACCTTGGAACATTGCTTTAAAAAATGTGATGGAATTGATTTCTTGAATAGAAGTCATGGAGACTTTCAACTGAATCAATTGTTAGGGGAGAATGGAGGCATTGTCAGACATACAAGGTCCCAAAACTTTATAGCACTGAGCAAAAGCATTCTGGAAACTAGAGAACTAGAGAACAGGTGTAAAAGCTCCTCTCAAAAGGTTACCTGGAACTTTCACCAGGATGAAATTTAAGAGAGAAGATGTGGTACTCAGGACACAGAGTATCTTGTGAAAAAGACACACCAAAGCTTCCTAGGATGATCAGAAAAGAGTTCTTGACCTGATAGGATCTAGCAGCTCTAGACAATAACCAGACCAAATGGGAATATAACAATACAGAGTTGTAGGAAAGATATCCCAGAAAGGATATTCAATATGGTACTTGTATGTTTTAGAATAATACACACACACACACACAAAAATCAGGAATAATTTAATAATGAAAACAAGCAAAGGTGCATGGGAAAGGAACTGGGAACATAGCACATTAAAAGCTCTGCTGTGAGGAATGTTCATACTGTTTTAAAAACTAACATTGAAGAACATTTTCACCAAAATTGTGATGTAACTAGGGATACCATTAAATATATAAAATATTTATCAGCTAATCAGAAATGGGCCACACATCAAACTATATTGAATACTGATATTATCAGCAATTCCTCTACCATTGACCTACAGGATTAACCCCATTATTCTGTGTTTTGTGGGATTTTTTTTATTTGCAGCATTTGCTTCACTTAGATGCACTTGAAAGAAATGGAATACAGTAAGATGCCATGAAATGTCTCCCAGTTCCTATACTGTCTGCTCACCACACTCTCACTTTGTGGAGAAATCCATTAAGTACCCAAAATAATAAGCAAATCCAGAAGTGCAAATAAAAACAGTGGGATTGTCAAAGTATCAGTCAGACCAGAGGTAAATTATAATGTACTTTAATGGTCCAAATGTATGAGAAAATATCATCCTAAGGAAATAAAAAAAAATATAAGAAAGCTATGTGAAATCAAACTTAATTACAGATATTTCTGTGTGTGGATTTTGAAATATTTCTCTTCAAACTATAAACAACAGCCTTGTCATTTTCTCTGGTTTCTCCAGATATTTTCATTGAAAAGTGGGAAACTAGGTTTTAGTCCACTAGCCATATATCTAACCGAATGTACCATACTTATTTAGATCCAGGCAGTTCTTTTATTGTACTGTAAGACACCCACCTCACACCAGACAGTAGTGGGCACTGTTGCTGAGTGTGTTAGTGTGAGCCAAGTGCTGAATTCTTCATTGATCAGCTACCAGGGTCTGGACTGCTTCCCTTTAATACCATCCTTTGAAATGTCACATCCAGAAGTAAAGGATTGATGTTAGATAGCCTTCAATTTTCATGATTCTTTTCTTTACTATACTTCATTCTAACCAAATCTAAGAATCCATATGATGTATAGGTTAATAATATTAGCTTTAGAAAGGCCTGGGTTCACATTCTTTGGCGTTAACTAGGATGGAAGTTTGACCACTAGTTTCAATATCTTGATATTTTTCTTCGTAGATAAATTCTGAGAATAAAGAAATACATACTCCACGTGAGCACAGTACCAATCAGTGCTGACCTATAGTTACATACCAATGCAATTACAACTTTCTATTAAGACAGACTCTCCTTACTACTCTTTGTATCCCAAGTGCTCTCTCTTAAGCACATTTGTCATTTTCTGGCATGTGTGAGACATAAGAGGATCCACCGTTCTGAGTCTCCTTTTGGAAGCAAAGGCCCTCATTCATTCTGGGCCACCCTCAGAGTCGGAGCAGCTGACAGGATCCTCAGTGAGGCCATTATTTTTAGCTTTTGAACTGTTAGAAAGTCTGCAGGGGATTTTCACGGCATTCAACAAATTAGCAAAGGTCATCAAAACAAATCCACTTACTGAAATCACTGGCTTGAAATCCTATCAAACCAGTGCTGTCATATTAAATTAGAGAGCTTCCTACTGGTCATCTTTCCATGAAAAGGGTCAAGTTGTATTGTGTACAGATTCAGTCCTAGCTGCATTTCAGTTGCAAATGGTGACCCCAAATCCCCTTGTCATTCATCTCTGTTGGCTCCATTCCACCTGGTGATGCATTTTCTCCTAGTCCAAAAGTTCTCTTTTCTGTCTGTCCACATTCAAGTCCCATCCCTAGGAAGCCATTTCTAAATTTTCTAGCCCCTGTTGCAAGTCTATTTTTCTCTTGATGCAAAATGGACTTATTCTTTTAAGCTATGTGTGGGTAATTTTAACCCTGCTATTCAGCCCTGTGTGAATCATGAACATGACCCAGTTAGGCACCTACATTTTCACTAATGCTTTTCGGTGTATTCTTTTTTGCTTTGATTATTATCCAGGCTTATGGAGCAGCCATCAATGAATAGGTTCTTGACAAATATTACAATGTGCATTCTTTGTTTTCCATAAAGAGTATTTAGTAGGAGACACTTGAGGGTAGGTAATTGATTCATTTCTTACATACTCTGAATGGGCCATTTCAATCAAGGAAGTGCACAAGGTTGTTGGATTCCTTAGCTGCACCATTTATAGATCTGAGAGAATTGCTGTATTGAATTGTACTTTACATTATGCTAATGGATCATATTGATGAATTGCATAAAAAAGACCATAATGATTGCATCTGTGGTCATTTTTCCGATACCTTACTGGGAAGATATCTTCATCCTCATGAAGAAAAGCTGTGCATCTTCTGAACATTGTGTTTTTGCTTTATAGAAAATTTGAATTTTATAAATTTATTGCATTTCTTTTACTTCACCCACTAGAATACAATGATAAATTTGGAGGTCATTTCTTTCACCTACATCGCCCATCCCTAGTAACAGATTTGGTTTATTACTTTTTCTAACCACAGCTTTCCTTTCTTTAGTCAGTTCAATGACTTATTCTAGACTTTTCACAATGAGGGTATTTTCTGAGGTGCCCCATACCCTTTGTAGAATGACATAGAGATTAAAAATAAGTCCTTCATCTACTCTTTCAATGAATTAAAACAATTATAGTTTACAGACCTTTAGTTTATAATTATGTCTTGCAGTATATTCTTCAGTTTGTCTCCAAAGTTTAAAATTGTAAACTGAGAATATTCTCAGTTTTCCTGTATTTCTTACATACTGGCAGCAAAACAGGCATTCACTGAATCTTTAAATCATATTTCTACACATAAATCTACTTCTAAGTAACTGATTGTGACTTTGACCTCAACGTCATTGAGACTCAGAGGATTTCACTCTCTTCATGTCTATTGGAAGGAGTTGACCTAGATAATCTTTGCTCTCACGGTGCTAAGATCCCATTACAAATGCTTGTGTTCCCCTAAAGAGTTTTTATAAGACATAGATACTTTAGGACCTATGTGACTTAAGTCATCTGTAGATATGTAAGTGATCAGGTGACCTCTTTATTGTTGGGGATCTTACTGAATGGAAGGATCTTATCTACAGGTGATTTATTCTTTTTTTCCCTCTGAAATAAGTGGGTTTATGGAGTTAATATCAGTGTTAGCCAGAAAAGGACCAGACTGTGGGACAAGTGCTCACAACTCCCAGCAGAAAGGGAGCACAGCAGTGTAAAATGTATGCTTTTTTTTTTTTTTCTATGCTTTTTCCCTTAGGGAAACCCTTCTGATATGTTTGTTTGAAATTTAAACTGAAAGAAATTAAACTGAAAGAAACTTATAATTATAAGTGAACAACAAAAATGCCTGGAATCTCAGCGCCTCCTAATTGCACAGTTTCACATATGACATATTGATTTCTGTTTCTTTAACATAAAACAAACTGTATAATGCCATGGAGAGATCCTAAATTGAGAATTAATATGTGATTTTCAGTATAACATTGGCAATTAATTAATTAGATAATATTATCTTTATTTGTGTCCTAAAGTTTTCACTAATGGAAAATTCCATTCTAGAAGGCCAAATACAAACATCATGGATCATTGTGAAAATTCACCAAACATGGCCACTGGTATGGAACCAAACAAAGAATCCAAAATTGGCATTCGATGACTCAGCAGGTATTTTAGATTGCTTTTAAAATCGAATGGAATGATTTTTAAAGTTGGTCAGTAACATAGATGAAGCATTCTTATATTCTTGATTGCTCTGCAAACTGGTGAATGATGGAATGGTTTATAAATTACTCCTCAAATGTGAACAAGTTAAGAACAGTACCCTGTCACAGATGTAGGCAACACAAAAGATGTGCCTCTGTTAGTCTCACTACATGTGAGAAGATCTTATTAAATGTATCTTATATGCATAGACAGGAAGTTGGGTGAAGGATATTTCTTCCCTGCTGTCTTGCTTCTGTGCATTGTTAGACAGATCATAAGATACAAGATTGTGTTTCAGCAGAGTTGGGAATAATGCAACATGGAAATCAGACCACGTGGATGTGTTTTTCTTAGATTTCTTTCCATCAGTTTAGCAACATTACCATCATCATCATAGAAAACAAACTGAAATGATTGTCTTAGCTTCTGCTTCCCCAGGTTTGAGTTTGTCAAAGAGAGGCATTGGTATCTCCTCAGGCCTTAGTATTTGTACCTGTAGAAAAGTCCTATGTTGAAATCTTTCTTCACTCCAAGATGGTGGTTTTATAAAGGACAGGATTTAGAAGTCGACTAGATGCTACAGGCTAAAATGACTGAGATTAGTTTCTCCAACTCCTGCTTGCCAATCTCTGTGTCCCATGTTCCTAAAATATGTCTTTAAAACATGACAAATTTTGTTTTCTTGACAAAGTTTTTTTTTTTTAATTTTTATTTTTTTTAGGTTTTTTGAGACAGGGTCTCACTTTGTAGTTCAGGCTGGCCCTGAGCTCAGCCTCAAACTCACATCACAGCAATCCTCCTGCCTCTGCCTCCTGAATGCTGGAATTACAGGCGTGAGCCACCATGCCCGGCACTGTGGTATGTGATGCTGGTTGCTGCTGAGTGTGAGTCTCCACGCCCAGTATGGTATGTGGTTACCGGAGATCGAACCCGGGTCCTTGCACTTGCAAGACAGGCGCCGGAACCACTGAGCTAAACTCCCAGCCCGACAAAGTTTTAACTGGCAGTGGAATGTCAAATATTAAACCTCAACTAAATGCACTTTAAATGCATATATATATATATATATATATGCAAATATATATACACAAATATATATATGCAAATATATATACACAAATATATATATAATATAATATATATATATGCATTTAAAGTGCATTTAGTAATATATAATTAAAGTTAACACTTTGGAGCAAAACTGTAAGATTCCTGTAAACAATTTGGGCTTCATTTCGTGAACTATTGCTTTAAAGCATTCAGAAATATCAGGGAGAACTAAGAAAATCAATAAAGTTTTCCAAAGTGAATCAGAAACTTTGGAATCATTTCCAAGGTTCTTTTTTTTTTTTTTTTCCTAAAGGCACCTGGAGCAACGGAGCAAAGTTTCCTGGGGTGGAAAGGATAGATTTTAAATGCATTCACCTCATAATGTACCTTGTCTCAGCTACTTTCTAACCCTGGATATGAAGCATATTTATTTAATATCTCTTGGGCTTTGAAACTCTACCAGCATAATGGAGCTAATGACAACTTTCATTTTTCTTACAGTCTCCTCTGGAATGGAAATATATGAAAACACTTCATGTACTATCACATACTACCTGAGAATGCAGATGCAGTTAGAGGGATGTGAAGTTAGGCAGTTTTGTCATATGAATATCGGGGAACAGACTTACCTGAACTTATATAGTACAACATACTATTCCTTTGGGATATGTGACATATCCTTTTGCTCTGCATCTATAATCTATGTATAATTTTACTGTATTAAGTGTTATTGACAATTATAACACAATTGTAAATATTTGTGTATCTAAGTGCATCTGAATATTGAAAAGTTAAGGTAAAAATACTAAGGTGTAGAAATGTTTAGATTCTTTGCAGTTTTATGAAGTCCCTGTCATGTATGCAACCCATTATGAACAGAAGTGTCACGAGGTAGTGTGTGACTGCATACAGAAACATTCGTACTTGCATGAACATAAACACACAGGTATTGTTATTTTCTAGACTTCATATCTAGTTCGTCAAATGAAGGAAATAGTGGAGATTGAATAGAAGTGACTTTTAGAGATTGCAAACACTGTGACACACAAGAGCCTTTGGGATCTGTCAGTAGAAAGGGCTGTGGCTGTAAAAGAACATCACAAGGGGCAGCAGAGTTTCCACGGGGGACAGCTGGGTTTGGTTGAGTATTGGACAGCTTTAGCACTGCTTCAGTTGTATGCAGACCACACAAGATGGAAGGGTAGACTGTTCTCCAGCAAAGTCAGTGCTTCAACCACATTTGATCTTAAGGAAATTGGTGAGGGACCCATCAGATAAGATCCTTAAGGCCTCTGAGATAGCTTCTAATTCTAAGTACTCATGGACAGACAGTCATTCTACAAACTCGTTATCCTAAATCAACATGACTGTGATTTCACATGTGATTTATTCAGTACAGACCCTGTTTACTCATCGTATTCAAGCAAACCAGAACTAATGACTAAAACTAAGGGAAAAAACAGGAGCCTGCAGTAAGAATTGCTGGTGACTCAATGGCCCAGATCTTCCAGCACTGCGGCACAGGGTCTTTTGTCTGTGGAATGTGCAAATACTCAACCTTACTTTTTGTTTAGTGGTGTGAAGATGATTGGGCTTTCCATGACTTCCTTACCCAAAAAAGTTTGTCTGAGCATTTACCCATAGTAAGTGTAAACACTGTACTCCCCATCCCTTTACTTGTTTTTATTTTCTTCCTCATTCTGAATTATATTTCATCAGTGACTGTTGTGATTATTTGTTATCCCTGATAATAGGGGGCCTTGTTTTGGCTAGAAAAGTTCATAAACTTGCTGAGCCACAGAAAATGCATGAAACTTTAGGAACTTTGTGAGTGAATAGAAGTTTGAGTATCTGAATTACTATTACTAATATTAACAGTAGTAATGTTAAATATTAACCAAGATGTTCTTTTGCAATCTGCTTGATTCCTAAACTATTGGGAAGAGACTGAAATGTTAAACAGATACTTTCAGAAGATGTGCTGAAGGATGAGTGTATCTCCCACTTCTTTTCTTGCTTTAAGGCAACAGAGGATGTGCACAGTTTTTAGAAGCTTCAGCTGTCCAGACAACAAATTCTGGAGACTTCTTTCCTGTGAATTTTCAAGAAGCCCTGCAGGGCAAACTCCTTATCACTTTACTTCCTTATCTATCAAGGCATCTATGTGATACCTCATAGAGCGCACAAAACAAGGCTGAAATTAGTCTGGGTAGCTTGAGAATATACTGACACCAATAGCTGGGTTTAAACTTCTGATGAAGGGATTATCAGATAATCACAAATTAGCCTCCAATAAGCTGAGTCACTGGCCTGTGAATTTGACAAAAGAAAAAATACATTGCAATTTGATATTGAGCTACAATGCAATAATATTTCTGTACTAATTGGTCCATGGCCCAATTTCTAATTATCTAAGGTTCTTGAGAATGGTACTGGTGCATATGTAAAAATATCACTTCAGGAGCAGAAGATATAGTCATCTTGTCATTTTAGAGTACTGATGGGGTCCGGAATGGTATGTGCACAAAAAAACACTCACAGAGTAAGAGTCTGAAACCTCTAGGAATCTAAAAATAGACAAGGACAACTAGAAGAGTAAGACAAGTAGTTACTTTTGGCACATTGTCATCATGAAGCTCCAGCGCAGTGGAGAAGAGGGCTTTGATTCGTTGGTGATATACAGAAAGATCAGGTTTTTAGGTTAAAGCCAAGAGATAAGGGAGACAATGGCTACAATTGAAGAGAGGAGAATGATGATGCATTAACAGCAATAAAAGCAGCAATCAGAGAGATGACAAGCATGAGAACACTGCAGAAAAGGAAGCTCACAGGCTGATACAGAAGTTCAGCAAGTTCAGAATCACGGGGGTGTTCAGAGCGGGTCAAAATGTCTTTCACTGATCTTCACAACTACCTGTAACTTGGGGGCTAAAATTCACTTGCAGTATGCTGGGCTCTTTATGTGCTATCTTAATGAGATTCCGTGGGGTTTTCCTCCTATTTTCCCTCTATCTTTCAGCTTTCAGTGACTCCAAAACTCTCCTCTGCTTACCAAAGCACATGGTCCACCATCAGCAAAATCTCCTCTGCCCTTCACATCCTGCTTCTCACTGTTTGCTTTTGCTCTCTCTTATGAGCTAGCTTCCTAAGTGGCCCTCAAGTGCTAGGTGCTTTTTCTCTTTCCTTCCTAGAATAGGACTCATGGATTTTGGAAATGACCTCTTGTAACTCTTCATTGTTGTTCTGAGACTGTTCTCCTTCCTTCTTAAAAACTCCTATATTTGAGTAACTCATGTTATCTTATTGCTGTTGTTCTCTACAGTACAAGATTAATTCTTCTTTCCTTACGTCTTTAGATTTATTTCTCCTTCAAAATCATGTCTTCTTTACTTTTTAAAAAACTGATTTTATTGGTACATTTTATACATGCATCATGATCACTTTCAACATTGAGAATTTGTACCTGTATACGATACCTCTTGATTTTCGTATGTCTTTATTAACCCAATATACTAAATAAGTTTATATACAAGACTTTAATTTCCATGATTTCCATGATCAATTCTTTCATTTTGTCACATTACCACTCCCATTTCTAAACCTTTAGCTCTTTTATCTCAATAATATAAATTTTATACAATTTATTCTCTAAATGCCACCAGCTACATTTAATTCTCCCTGGTGTCTTGACTCCAGTAAATATTCAGTTTGTAAGACATTATGGGCTACTAATTTGACTACTTTTCCACCCCCTCTCTCATCCCCCTCATAACTGTGACTGTTTTCTAGATTAACTGATGTCTCATGGCTTTGCATGCTAAACATTCTTTTTTAATTCATTTGTCTCCTTTCCTCTCACACATTGTCCTAGTGCTTTCATGGAAAAAACTCCAACTCTGGATGCATTGCACATTTCACATTCTCCAAAACCCAAGCCACCTAAATAAAAACAGCTGAAGGAAAGAGAAGCCTGCTAAGTGCTTACACTCTGTCTTCAGTGTGCTCAAAAACACCAGCTCTCAGGTGGCTTCTCTGTGCTCCTAAGTCATGCATCATCTCTTGTTTCTTTGACCCCTTAATATCCACCCCCCCAACGTTCACACCTTGATTCCTTGACAAGGCTGTCTTGATTTTTGCCTCATGAAGATGTAGAATAAATGATAAAAAATTTCTCACAAGATCCTATCATCATATCTGTTCACCATTGTTGTACCTTCTTTCTAGTCTTTGTAAACAAAATGTCTGAACTCTTTTCTCAAAATAGGCTCTTATCTTATGTGCTGGGCCTCCTCTCCTCTAGCGCATTCAGACCTGTCTCCATCAAGTTCTTCTCTCTTACATTTTCTTCTCTCCTTTGTATTATCCCCAGCAGCATAAAAATATGTTTGTATGGCTCACATCTTAAAGCAAACAGACAAAAGAATCCTCTTGATCCTGTATTTTTCTTTAGCTATCACCTTTTGTTCTTTTTTCTTGAACAACTAAACTTATTGCAGGAGTTTACTATTCATGCTGTGTTCATATTTCCTTCCCCTTCACTTTTTATTTCCACTCTGTTTCACTCTCAGAACTTCGTGTTGCCAAATCCAATCATCAACAGTCAGATCTTATCTACCAGATTGCTCACGTGCATTTTCCCATGTCCTTCTCCCCTAGATCTCCTCCTACGTCACTGATCACTCTTCCCAGTCTCTTTTGCTAGTATGACTCGGCTACTCACTAGGAACGGAAGTGGACAAATCAGATAATGCCAGAAAGTTCCCTGTTTTTTCACAGGTGAAATGGTGTAGCAAGGTCTTCTAATGATGGAATCATTATTTGGATTAAATTAATTATTTCTTGTAACACATTTGCATATAGTAGTTGTCATACTTGTATTTTCTATCATATCCTCAACCACTAATCATTAGCTTGACCTAGGCATAACACTTGGGCATCTTTCCGAGCTAAAATAACTGTCATGAGGATGTAGGTCAGATGCCTGGGTATAAATGTATCTAGAACCGTGAGATTTCTAAGTTTGTATTTCCAAATCACATCTGGCTTCTGAACTCTAGATTTAGAATTTCAACTGTAAACTTGATATGTCTACCAGTGTCTTAGAGGCAACATAACCTTAAATGTTAACAATGAACTTTGGCTTTAAGATTTCTTGCAGTTTTCCTCCATTATGTGTATGACACTATTTCAGAGGTTTGATTCAGAAGGACTTTGTCATTTGAAAAATCTTGAATGCCAAAGTGGATTATTTTACAAAAAGAGAGTCCTTCCCATGTAAGCTCAGTTGGATTGATATGAAAGTCTGAACCAGAGTCCTATGCCATCTTCTACACATTTAAATGTTTTGTATTCATGGCTGCAAATATATTAAACACATACCTCACTTTGACCTGCCCTTTGATTTCCTTGGTCACAGCTGAGATTCTGGCAAATGAGTGCTGTATCCAAGGCGTTTTATTTCAGTAGGATTATTCTTTAGCCTTTGCTAATTGCAGCTATCATTTCTAGTCATGTTAGCATTATCCTATTAATATTATTATTTAGCTTTAAGTGGGAAAAGATAGATTTTAGAAGTATTTCTTATGCATAACATTCACTTTAAAGTAAAACTTTAAGCAGAATATCATTATGATAGGGTGTGATGATTGAAGAAAATGTATTTCTTTTCAAACCTCATGAAGCCATGAAAGATAATTCAGTTTTATTTAAAGTATTGACCAGGAAACTAAAAATTTATCAGAGATTGTATTTATTTTGCTTTGATATACTACTAGATTAAAGGTTTGAAGTAAATAATTGGGAGGACAAAGAGATAGTATCTTTTTTTTTTTTTTTTTTTTGCATTTCTTGGATGGGGTAGTAGAAACTCCTATCCATCCAATCCAAAGATCAGAGGGCAATTATGTAAAATATCATTTCTTTAAAAGAACCAGATATTGATTTTTCCTTTTGTTTGTTTTATCTTTTCCTTTCCCTTCTTTCTTTTTCCCCACCTAACCTCTGGGAACAAGGTTTTGGCATCTATTGCATATACAAGTTCAAGAACAAGAGATAAGAGCTGACAGCCCCAATGCGGATAGGCAGTAAGTAGATGCATTGAGAGCTCAGTAACTGGAGGCCCAGTGAACGCAGGTGACCCCTGAGAGCTGCCACCTCCGCAGTCAGGGTGCCAGAGTTGATAAGGACAGGGCACTCAGCATCCAGACAACATGAGACAGTTCATGAAAGAGCTATTTATATTCTGCAGGGAAGAGATGAGTTTATTTAACATGAGAACTATGCCAAGGAAAAGCCTAAATCTCAGCT
>PVIR01016046.1:0-37236 GCA_004026965.1 Petromus typicus
TTTGTTTGTTTGTTTTGTTTTGTTTTTTAGGTTTTTTGAGACAGGGTCTCGCTTTGTAGTTCAGGCTGGCCCTCAGCTCAGCCTCAAACTCACATCCCAGAAATCCTCCTGCCTCTGCCTCCCAAGTGCTGGGATTACAGGCGTGAGCCACCACACCCGGCACTGTGGTATGTGGTACTGATTGCTGCTGGGCGTGAGTCTCCATGCCCGGTATGGTATGTGGTTACCGGGGATCGAACCCGGGTCCTTGTGCTTGTAAGACAGGCGCCGGAACCACTGAGCTAAATCCTGATCCTAACTGCAATTGTTAATGATAGTGCTAGTAATGTACAAACAACTCACATAAATATATTTCTGATTTTGAAACGTTGTGCAATTTAACAGTTACAGTAGGGAAATATATGATAGTCAAGAACGCTTTCTGGCTGCTGTATAGTCCATATTGTACAATCCAGAAGGGATGGAAAGATGATTGATCTTACTTTAATTCAAGTCTAATCTATAGGCAGTACTAGTCTACTGCAACCCTTTTCCTCACAATTAACAAATGAAACAATTTGTATGTGACTCAGGACAGAAGAAAACTCAGTACAAATTGATAAGATGTTCACATCTTGTGTTTAAAATCATCACAAGTTAAAGTTGATTTAGTAGATGAGATAAAAGCTACACTCAAATAATACTTTAAAGACATTAAGGTCCCTGGAGTATTAGACCATTTTCCTTAGTTGTAAAATAAGTATAATAATAGCACCAACACCACCCTAATTTCTGTTTTCCTTTTTATCTATATACCTACCTACCTACCTTTCTGTTTATCTTTATCCAGAATCCTGAAACACTAGAGTTTTTGAGACATTTTAACAGTTAGAGCAAAGGGATATTTGATATCTGAAAGAACATGTAGATGCTATGTTCATTCATTGTTCATGTGTTTTTGTCAACATGTTAATTTTGCAATGGCTACATTACTGTATAGCCACAATCTTAAAATAAAAATATGAGAATACAACAGAAACAACAGTACAAGGAAATAGGATTAGGAGGTAAGAAAAATGTGGTGTGTTTTAAAATTATGAGATACCTTTGATTTCTTGTTATATGCTTATCCAGATCTATAAATAACAGAGATCTTCCTCTGGTTCTATTTATCTTGATATCTGCTCTTAGGTCTTCTTACTAGTATTCTAGACTGCCAAAATCTGAGGTGGCTATAGTAACAAGAAACAAAAATGAATTGTTTTTTGCTTATGAATATAGTTCAAGGTTTGGACAGATAAATGTGACATTTTATGAAAACAAACCTGAAGGATTTTGTTTGTTAGCTTTACTATCTTTTGGTCTATCACTCTAAGAAATATACAGTTCATTGGACATATTGTGTGGCTTAAATAATATCTAAGCATTTAAGTCTAAAATTTTATATTTAGAAACTTGCTTATTATGATTCAATCTATTTCTCACTTTAAGGATCAATCCATTACTTGTATTCTCTGTACTTCTTCATAGCTCCTGAAATAAGGAAAAATAATGACAACTTTATTTTCTAACAAAATGACATATATTTAAAGGAGTCTGTAAAAGGTATTGATATAGTGTCCAACAAGAACAAATGATTATGATGTCATTATTGTGTTACAAATGCATTGTGGGATATTGTGTTGACTCAGATTAAGTGAACCTTCGAGTTATGACCAGTCTGACATACAACCAGCTTGGCTTAGGACCGTGATTTAAGCTTTAATTCACAACCAAACTCTTGCATTTTGACCTGATTGCTGGCTGCTTGTGCTTCCTGATGGTCTCAGACACAGATTTAACTCTTAAGGGTTTTGGAAAGGAGATGCCAACATCCTTTCCTGTGTGGGGTTAACTGAGAAATCCCTGGCCAATATCTCTCTGAGGATACTGTGATCCGCCTGGAGGAAATTGTGGCCCAAAATTATACAGGGGACTTTGAAGGCAGTTGACTAACTTGAGTTGCAACCAGCCCTTGGGAATGAATTGCGCTTATCAATCAAGGACCCAATGTAATTCAAACATACGTTTCTCCCAGGCCTTGAAAGGAAGATCATTCTGTGCCATGTTTATTTACCTTATATCATCACTGGTCTACGGCCATGTCACACTGAACGCACAGTCCACAGTTTCCTCAGTACAACACACTCAATTCTGTGCTGAGCTCATCATCCACCAAAAAGTTCCAATAGCTCAGAAACATAGCTCCAGACTGACAGTAATTCAAAGTGAAACCTCTTTTCTATCTCAACAATGCAAAACAAGTGATCACCACTTATAACCCCTAAACTTCTCCAAAACAACAACAGACAGGCAATAAGGCAACTGAACACCAGAGGTTCCGTATGATGTCAACATGCTTAAGAAATTTAAAATGAGAAGCTGTCTTACCTAGCATGCAAACACATTTGGCATTCTGATCAGGATTCTCAAACAAGATTTCGCCACACCTCTGAAACAGAAAGAGAGCCATAATTATTTTAGGTTTTTGTATCAGGATTCCCACTGTAAGATATCCATGCAGCCTGATATTTCAGAGATGTTCTCTTGCTTACTTGCGTCTAGGGAGTTTAAACAGAGACCCCTGTAGAAAGCATCTGAGAGGTGACTAGACATAGATTGTTCCTGTATGTGTCACTCCCCTGCTGAGGGCTGATGCTGTGTGGTCATCTTAGTTAATTTTCTTGTTTCTGAGCCAAAATATCCAGCATCAAAAGTTAAAGGAGGAAAAGTTCTGTTTAGCTCATAGTTTGCAGAGGTTTCAATTCATAATCAGCTGGTTCCAAGGCAGGGCAGCATATTAGAGGAGAAACACTTCACAGCAGGCAGAAGGTAGTGAAGCAACAAGGGATGACGACAGCTCTTTTATCCCTTATATCTTTTCTAGGCTATTTAAGGTGGGCAGCATTCACACACTTAATCCCATTGCCCTCATCCTAGCATTGCCACGAGAATTATTTTCAGTGTCAACACTCTAGATCCAGCCACTTCTGAAAAACTTCAACTATGATTACATGTAGCTCTTTTTCTACCAGGGGCAATGAGACACAAGCCATAACTGCTTCCATGAAGTCATGGCTTGAGATGCACTTGGTTTCTAACAGTTTCTATCTCAGTGGGAGATATAGTCTATTAGGCTCAATAATCTGATGTTAATCACCTCAAAGTTGGTCCTTATCATTCGCTCTATAACCAGACACAGATATCATTAAATGTATATATAATATATATATTATATATATAATATATATAATATATAAATCATATATATATATGATGATATATATATATATATATCATCAAATATAAACTGAGGTGACTATTTACTTCCTGAAGTACGTATATGTGTGCGTGTGGGTGTGTGCGATAGGTGGGAAATAAACCAAAAAAGTGGCACTGGAAATGCTTTTTCTGAACTCACAGACTCATGGAACTATTGGATCTCTTTTCTATAACTTAATTTTAATTTGCTTATTAAAACTTTTGTGCAAGGAAAACTCTAGATATATAGCTATTTAAAGACAGGACACATTTGCATGCACTTAACACCAATTGGAGATTGCTACCTTCCATTCCTCTGACACAAGATAGATTGGCCTAGATCTGACATTAGAATGGGTCATAAAAATGGCGGTCATTGAACTCCTCACTGATGTGAGCCTTTTCACTGGCCCACCTGCACTGTGGGGGACACACTTCTTTTTCTACTTTAACATGGCACTCTCTCCACAGAGCACACTCTTTTTCAGAGTGCTTCTTCTCCCTTTCTCTCCTTTTAAAAATCTTTAATGCCATTTATAAATTTCATACCTAATGCAAAACTTCCATATTTTTTCTTGTCTTGTCCAGTTCTTTGAACAGGACAACAAGAAACTGGAGAGCACTCCTGGACACCCCAAGACTTAACACATGGGATTTTCTTCCCCAAATATTTGCTCTCATCATTCACTTCCTTTGATTTTAAGGTGAGTGAAGACTCACCACCTTCACTCATTTTTCTCTTTCTTTAGCTGCTCCCAATTTGACTAGTGCCATTTCCAATTATCTTTATTATACCTACACTGAATATATTATAAGACAAAGTAACAAAAGGGAGACATTAGTGGATCTGAGGATTTACATTTTTCACACCTCTTTATGAAATTCTCCAGCACAGAAAGGAACAGGTTGAGAAAGAGGGCGTTGCCATTACCTCCAGATCAACCCATTTTTTTTTAAGGCTGATTTACAGTTTGCCTGAGGGTATGGACAATTGACTTGGGAATCCGAGAAAGAAGAAAGGTGTTTGTTGAGTTAAGAGGATGGCCTGGGGAGGAGGGAGGCTGGCTACAGTGAAGGCTGCAAGAGAACATGGGATTCTGTGTGTAAAAAGGCACTGAAGTCTAGATAGAGAGTCTGTATCATGAACCTTTTCTAAGCTACTCGGCAGACCTAGTATGATATTTAATCGTTTTATGCTGCATTTCTTTGTAAGTAACACTGGGCTGTGGATACGTGCCATCAAGTCAGTTCAGGGAGCAGATGTGAGGGTTAATGACCCATGAAGTCTGGTCTTACATTTGTTCCTGTTTTGTTTGTGTTTTGACAGAGGTTAAACCCTTTCAAATAGCTCAGATCTATTTTCTACATCACCTGCTTTTTAAAGTGGTATTTTTATGACCTCAAAGAGTTAATGATTATTTTTAAATGAAAGGTCAGAAGTTTCTTAAGTGTTTTCAGTTTTGTGGCCGAATAGAGTGCTCAGAAGCTATATCAAGTATTCCAGGCCTCACAAGGAAATGACTTGGGAATGCTCTCTTACCCGCTGTTACCGTCAGGGCCCACACACGTGCTTATCACAGGCGGGCTTTCCTTTCACTGCCAAGCCTTCCTGGGGGGATGGGGAGTGAGGCTCACACAACCTCACATGGCTCCTACAGGCAAGGGCAGCCTTGCAGGTGTCTCTTAGCAGACATGTCAGGGACCCAGAAGGTGTTGCTTTCTTTCCTGGCCACGGAAATTTCTCCAACTCCCATGAAGCATGCATTCCTTAAGAGTCATGGCCTGCCTGGGTTCACTGACCAGACAAGCTCATTACCAAGTGTCCGAGGGAGGTACTGCGACCCTGCTGGTGAGGACGAGTCATTCCTCTTTGGAGCCTTCATCTTCCTGGCACATCTGGGAGATGAGGGAGGCACCTTCAACCAGCTTTTTAATTGCTCTGTTTGGTAAAGTTATCTGAGGATTTAACAGATTTAAAAGCAAGGCCCAGAAGGGAATCTGACTGTTCTCAGGATTTGCAAGAAACCAGATTCTTTCCGGGGCCTTTTTCATTGATGCCAGTGTTTACCAGGTCCTCACTGCCAGGCTCCTGCTTGCTGTGCAACCCAGGGTGATGACCCAGTTTAGGAGATTAATTAGGCTAAAGCTGCCAGGCCCAACTTGCAGAAAACTGCAGGGTCTTCCCCGGGCCGGGTCTGGAGCTCTGGTTGCTGCAGACCTCCTCCCTTGTGGTATTTTGCCATGCTTGGTGGAACTCCCCCTCCCGGCACCTCTCTGGGGGACCCAGACTTTGTTCTGTTCATTAACATTCTACCTAATTCTTAGATACCCATCTCATGATAGGGACTCCATTTTTGCTTTTGTCTTCTGTACCTGAAATACTGAGACCAAGTCACCTGTTTCTGCCTGTCATCTATCAGTGAACATTGTCTCCATCTATATAACAAGGAATAACTACTGTAATGTCTGTGCAAGGGGTTTGGAGCCCTGCTCGCAACAGAGAAGTCCTCCTGGCACGTGCTTTCTTTCTGAAGTCCACGGGGTGCCTGGCACATGATTGGTGCACATAGGGCTAGTGCCCTCTGGGATTCTAAAGATACAATCTGTGCTCTTCACGCCTGCTTGTTGCACCCCCGCCACTGTAAACATACCAGACCTCTGATAAGTATCAAAGGAGAAGCCAACATCTATTGAGCTCACATTATGGCTTAAGCATTGTTCTGTGTGCCTCTCTGCGCCATGGATCCACCATCTCACACCATCACTATATTCTTTTACAGTAGAAAACTGAGGCACGTGCAATACAACTCATGAGAGGATTCCTGCTCTCAAGAGAGTCAGTGCTCACAGCTAACCTGATGCTTAACCAAGTTCCGCAGGTGCCTGCGCTTTGGACCTCCTTATTTCTGTGGCCCAGTAGACGGCCTTGTTGACAGCCCTCTCTTTCTCTTGTTAACTGCTTATCATTTGCAGAGTTTACCTCTATAAGAGCTCAAGCTTTGGATCAAACTGATTTCTTTCAAACCCTGTTGGTACCTCTTTTCTCTTGTATTATCATAGGCAATTTACTTAACTGTGCCAATCTCTTTATCTATAACACTGTGAAGTGTTATCTAAGTTGTAGTATTACTAGATATTTAATTTTTAATTCATTATAAACAAGAATGCACTAGTTTGTACTATGGTAGATAAGACTAATAGAAAAATAGGAATTTATAAATTTGTCCACTAAAATCCCATTTTGATGCCATAATTTTAAGAAGGATTAAGAATGAAGAAATACTTCTAATTTTAAAAGCCAGAACACTTCATAACTTTGTCATTAATTTTCATATGTTGAGAATTTACTGTATTAAAAGGATAAAAAAGAAGAGTGTACAGTAGTGCATTTATTATTCATAATAGCCAAGATACATTATCAACTTGGTCTATCAATAGTTGACTGGATAAAGAAAACGTGGCATATATACAAAATGGATTATTATTCAGCCATAAAAGGGAGAGAATTCTATGATTTACAACAACAGGAATGAAGATGGAAGCATTAAGTGAAATAATTCAGGGACAAAAAACAAATGTTATATGATTTCACTGATATATGGAATCTAAAAAAGCGGAATTCACAGAAGTAGAGCATAGACTGATGGTTACCTGGGGCTGGAAGAGAGAAACACTCAGGAGTTGTTGTTAAAAGGATGCAAAATTTCAATTAGAATAAGTTCAGAAGATTATCATACAATATGGTGACTATATTAAGCACAAAGTATTTTACACTTGAAATTTGCTAAGAGTATATTTTAAGTGTTCTCACCACGAAGGTAATTACTGGATGTGAGACAGAGCGTGTGTTCATTCTCTTGACTCAGCCAGTCCAGAGTGTGGAATTCCAAAGCATCACCTTATAAACCTTAAATGTATGAGATTTTTATTTTGTCCACTAAAAAAATAATAATAATAAAATAAATAAAATACTGCATCTTTAATTTAAAGCTATTTTATAATTTCTATTGACTTAATCTTACATTTCAGTAAAATGAACAATAAAATGTTTTTCTTGAGTGAATGGGATTTTTCATTACTTTCATCATAAATATAGTTGTAAACATTGATACGAGCAGTCATTTTTTTCAAATCACACTTAAGTATCTTTTTCTTTTTTGGGATATCAAAAGTTTTATAGTATATGTTTCTGATATGCAATATTGACAACAATATCATATACTCTAAAACAGTTATTTATTTTTTAAATTGAGTTTGGGAATCTGCATCTGTGTGATATATCTTGATTCTTACTTTCTCTCATTCCCTTCCCTTTCCTTCACCCCTCCACTCTATATACATAAGTTTTGTTGCCATTTTTTTCCTTTTTATAATCAAATTTTATCTTTCTTTTCTTGCTCCCCATTCTCTTTCCCCTTTAAAGATTTTCCTATTTCACAATACAAATTATACATTTTGGACCTCATTTACACTTTCACTTTCTCACTAGAAAAATGATATGATAGTTATGTATCTGTGTCCTATTTATTTCATTTATGAGTATGGCTTCAATGTGCATCCATTTAGCTATAAATGTCTCTAATCCATCATTCTTTAAGGCTGAGTAACACCCCATTTTATATGTATACATAGAAAAACACATCTTCTTTATCCAGTCTATGGTTGATGGACATTTGGGCGGTTGCTGAGATTTAGCTGTTAGAAACTATGCTGCTATAAACATGGGTGCAGATATGTCACTGTGGTATGAAGCACTTAATTCTTTTGTGAACATACTCAGCAAGGAAATAGAGTCAACTGGTGTTTTGAGGAATCCTCACATGGATTCACACCATGTCTACATCTCCACCAACAGGTGAGAAGGGTCCCTTTCTTCTGACATCTCTACCAACATTTGTTGTTCATTTCTTGATAGCAGCCATTCTTTCTGGAGTAAAATGAAGTCTCAGTATTATTTTCATTTGCATCTCTTGAATGACCAGTAATGTTGAACATTATTTCATGTTTCTTTGATGCTTTTACTTCTTTATTTGAAAAATATCTATTCATTTCAGAAGCTCATTTTTGAATTGGGTCTTTAAATTTGAGGGTATATGATTTTTTAAAAGTTCTTTATGTACTCTAGATAGTAGTCCTTTGTCTGAGGAACAGCTGGTAAAATTTTTTTCCCCACATTGGAGGTTGTCTTTCTGATTTGTTGGTTTCTTTTGTTGTGCAGAAGAAGGTTTTAAGTAAGATGAAATTCCAGTTGTTGATTCTTTTTTGCTAGTTCCTGTGCTACTGAGTTTTTTTTTTTTCCAGAAAGTCTTTTCCTATGTCAGTATCTCCAAGAGTTCTACCTAACTCATGTTCCTGCAGGGCTAAGGAAGTTATTAAAAACAGCAAAATCTCACATTTTGTTTTCACTATTTAACAGACAATAATTCCAGCTTTCTTAGGTCAGCAAGTTGTTTTCCAACAAGTTTTCATATATTTTTAAATTTCATTCCATTTTCTGAGTATATTTCCTACCACTGGGCTCCTCAGCAGGTCTCCAGTCTCTGATTCTTTTAGAGAAAGTGTCTTGATATCATTGTAAGTCAGAGAACATCAGCAAATGTTCGAATTCAAGATATAGCTCCTTATTCTTGGGACATTGACTTGCTGTCTGATAGGACAATAATAGTTGTTTGCAACTAGGTAATATTAAGTGTTTTCAGAAGGTAATTAAGGAATTATAATTTTTCGATATTTCCTTTCCAGATTTACAGGGTTTCTTTCTTTCTTTTTTTTTTTTTTTCTTCTTCTTTTTTTTTTTTTTTTTTTAGGTTTTTTGAGACAGGGTCTCGCTTTGTGGTTCAGGCTGGGCCTGAGCTCAGCCTCAAACTCACATCACAATCCTCCTGCCTCTGCCTCCCGAGTGCTGGGATTACAGGTGTGAGCCACCACGCCCGGCACTGTGGTATGTGGTACTGGTTGGTGCTGGGTGTGGGTCTCCACACCCAGTATTGTTATGTGGTTACCGGGGAATCGAACCCGGGTCCTTGCGCTTGCAAGACAGGCGCCGGAACCACTGAGCTAACTCCCCGGCCCCTTCTTTTTTTAGTTTTTTGAAACAGGGTCTCACTTTGTAGTTCAGGCTGGCCCTGCACTCCTTAT
This sequence comes from Petromus typicus, assembly GCA_004026965.1. NCBI lineage: Eukaryota > Metazoa > Chordata > Mammalia > Rodentia > Petromuridae > Petromus > Petromus typicus. Next base: position 9,418 of record PVIR01016046.1, read on the forward strand.
GTAGCCCATGATAGCTTTGGACTCAGAGCAAACCTCCTGCCTCTCCCTTCTGAGTGCTACAATTATAGGTGTGAGCCACTATGCCTGGCCATAGGTTTTGTTTATTTTTTTGAGACAGAATCTGGCTTTTGTAGTTCAGGCTGGCTCTTAGCTCAGCCTTGAATTCACAGCAATCTTCCTGTCTCTGATTCCCAAGTGCTGCGAATACAGGCGTGAGCCACCATGCCTGTTACTGTGGTATGTGGAACTGATTGCTGGTGGGTGTGAGTCTCCATGCCCACCATTGTTGTATGCATATACCAGGGATTGAACCTGGGCCCTTGCACTCACAAGGCAGGTGCCAAAATGACTGAGTTAAATCCCTGGCCCTGGCCAGAAGTTTTTTTAAAAATTGATTGTATTGGTCCAGTTTATATATTCATTATGATCATAATCAACATTGAGAATTTGTACCAGTACACGACACATCTTAATACTCATTTTTCTTATGACCCTACCTTCTCCACAACCCCTCATCCTAATATATATATATTCTTTGTTTCCTTTTATTTTTATTTTCTACCATCAAACAGAAAGGAATTTAATAAAAGAACTAGGTGCTTAACGCAGAATGGAGTCTCAAGCAACAGGCAGAATTTCCATATGTGACTCTGAGAGTAACTGCAAAATTGCCTCACTAGGCTCTGAGTTCACCAGGCAGGTGGATAAAGGTGGGAAACCAGAGAACCAGGAGGAATCACTGGATGGCTGGTTTCAAGAACGCACCATGTGATGGTGATCCAGGGATTAGAAAGTTATCTGCATAATTGCCTCTTGACATCCTCCAAATTAGAGACCAAATAGAGATGCTATTGTAGAATGCAGAAAAAAGCGATCCCTGTGACTATCTTTGAGAGTGGATTAAATGAAAGTAGAACAAAAAGAACTGCTGGAAGACTACTAGGCTCATTTTAGGAAAACAGTCATCAAAGTAATATCCCCTGAGGTGAAAAAACATAACCATGGTCAGACTGTTGTGAAGCTGTAGGACTTTGAGGGAAAATGGAATATATCTCATCTATCCTGGAAGTAGCAAAGACAACCAGAGTAGACAAAGCTCCAGAAAAGGCTGACTTTGTGTCCCAATCTTACCCCATCTCTGAGAGCTGTGGTACTGCAAGTTGGCTGTGCATTATGTGAACTTCTCAAGTGAGGCTTTGAGTAAACAAAGCGAGTGCTTGTATGGTGATGTGTTAGTCAGGATCGCATCTGTTTCATTGCTCACCACTGAATCCCTACATGTCTAGAACAATGACTAATATAAAATGGGCACTCTCAAAGTTTATTAAATGAATGAAAGATGAATTCCTTACTGCAGTTCTGTGGGATATACTGAAATTACCCAGGTTAGCATGAGAAGTGATGGTTTTTCCTCGAATACTTAGGTTTACATGCCAATCAGTGTTACCATAATCACAGCAATTTCGTGCGCAGCTGTCATAGGGCAATAAAGGGTGAAACTTGACATTCAGAATACATTTCAAAACTAGATCACTTCCCATATCACTGTTTCCTTAAGCAGAGAACTCAATGGTACTAACCAAAACCAGATCCTTAGGAGACAGGGCTAGAGAGAAAGTGGTTTAGCTCTACGAGATATGTAAAGATAGCTTCTGTTGAGAATGGACTCCCAAAGCTTGGTGGGGCCTTATTGAGTGCTGAATGACACATCTCCCTTCTGTACCATGAATATGGCTACAAGATCAAACGAGATTCAGCTCCTGTTCTCAAGACAAGTTTAGAGTCTAGTTTAAGATCTGAATAAAATTAAAAGGCTGTGGGCACTTTCAAATGTGGGTGCCCACCCCTTCCTGGAGCTACAAGAGAGGGGATCCATGAAGCCTGTAACACAGGAAAACGTTGGCTGGCAAAAGACAGAAACCCTATGGCAGAGGAACCTGTGGGTGCAAAGTTCTGTTGGGTTCACACAAGTAGCCACTGAGGACAGGAGCAAAACTGGTGGGTCAAAGCAGGGGACTTAATCAAACTGGAAGTCAGAGGTTAAACTGGACAAAAGCATGGGCTGGTAATGATCTAAGATAAAACCTATAGGCTAAGCTAGAGAGGTCTGGTTAAGTCAAGAGGTGCAGAGATGCTTAGAGAACACTCTTAGCATCATAATAAATAACTACAATTTAATGGCACCAGCTGTGTCTTGCAATCCTTGAGCCCATTTCTACCCTAAAGAAGAGCTCATTTCTGCCCTACCAAGCCTTAGGTGGTCCTTTTCTTTTCCTAGAATTATTCTATACAGTGACATTCACCCAAGGAATTCCCCAGCCACCCAGCAAAAACCTCATGAGAGGCTGAGTTCTGCTACTGCTGAAGTCATTTAGCACCTGGTGTTGAGCACATCCCAGTTTCACCACTCTGGAGGATGTATTTTCAGGGTCTCCTTCTTTACAGTGGCCCTGGTCCACATTTTTTCATGCAGCCCTGTCTACCATGTGGGTGGCAGTCAGGACTGAATCTCTAAACCCTGTGGCAGCCCTCAGCACTCTGGTGGCCGAGGATGGCTGATTTGGAACTGGGGTGATTTCAGCTGAAGCTCATGTTTTCCTTCCTAAGCTTTTCCAGTGAAAGAGAAGATTTCCATCCTACTGCAGGCTGTGAAAACGTCAGACTAATAAGTTTTCAACAATCTGTCGGTGCAGATCTCCAGCAACAACCTGGCACTGCTTTTGAATCTTGGCCTAACAGTCTAATCCAACTTTAGCCAGTCAAAATAAGAGACACACCAGCAAAAGAAAAGAAAAAAAAAGAGATAATCATCTCGAGCTGAGCAGGAATTCTTAGCAAATCCATTGTTGCCAACCATCAACAGCAACTCTGCGGGCTACATAACCTGGGGTGACCCTCCAGGAAGGCCATCCCTCATAAACCTCTAATTAGCTATGGTTAGGAGTGACTTGAAAGATATTAATGCTATTGCTATTGGAAAATGAGCCTACCAGCTTTTAACAGCTTTGTTTTCTTCTTCAGTCAAAGAACAAAATGTTAGCTCAATGGCGTATGCTTCCTATTAAAGAAGTGCCAGCTGTAACAATCTCTAGAGAGTTGCTCAGCATTTGATTACATACCCCTGTTTTTAATGTGTAAAAACTACTTATTATGAACCAAAACTTGGAAAACCTGGTTTTAGTACAAGAGCAAATTTTTTGGTAAGTTATTAAGCAAAAGTCCAAGCACAGCACTGTTTTTTTTTTTTCATTGCTTTTTTTTGTTGTTTTCTTTTTCTTTTTCTTTTTTTAAAAATTATTATTTTATTTTAGCCCAGGACAGTAGAGGGCACTAGAAAGGCTGAATTGCTAACATCTAGATGAACTTCATTAGGAAGATCCTGGGGTCAGATGGCACCCAGGTTCAGCCACCATGTCAGCCTTGACTTCACACACAGACATACACACACACACACACACACACACATGAAAACGACACTGAAAAATGCACTTTCTCTCTATGCAAATGTTTACTATAGCCTCTGGGCAAGCATGATGCTAGCAAAATCTGTATCTGTAAAGACTGACACCATGGAATAAAACAGGGGTGGAGGTAGGGTATCTTTCTCCAATGTTCTCAGTGACAGGAACTGGGTAGGCACCTGGGTCCAGGCACTTTGGGAAGAATTTTGATAGGACCACTGAGAACTCCCTATAACATATGCAAATACAGGTGTCATTGGGATGGATGAATAGCATAAAACTTGTGTGTGGATTTTGTAATATGATTTTGTCTTTTATTTATTGTCTCAGAGTTCCAAGTGTTGACAGCTAGTTTTAAGAGAAAGAAAGAAAGAAAGACACTCTGTGAAAGCAAAAGCTAAATCTGTAACTATTTAAATGACATCTAGTGAGTTGTTAACGGTGAAGTCCACAGACACCTAGATGTCAAGAAAACATGCAGCAGTACAACAGAGAAAAGGGTGAATAGAAAAGGAAGAACCTCATCACTGAGGTCTGGACCCCAAATCTCCATCTTATTAGTTCTGTGATCTGTGGCATATTTTACTTCTAATTTGGAGTCTCATTGGAGAGCTGAGGTAGTAAGAATGCTCATTTATCTACCAAATGATACAATATGTCATTGTATTAGCCCTGAACACTCCAGAACCTGTAGTGTGGCCTGGTAGGTGTGTGGTTCTGTGGGAGGGAGGAAGTGGCAGCAGGAAATGGCTATTTGGGATGGTGTGTTTTCAGTACAAAGCACAGTTCTTCCACGTAAATCATAGGCCATAAAGAGGAAATAATTGCTTCTCTTGGATGAAGAGCACTGAGCCTCAAAGGGTAAGTGTAAAGCCAGAGGTCCAGAAAAGAGATCCACGAGGAGACCGGAGACTAGAATGCTTCCTAATGCATCCTTATCCTTGGTGTTGAGGAAGAGGGGAAGAACTCAAGAGGGTTTGGGTAAAGGATTCCTCATGGGTGACAGACAAATCTGTCATATCCTGCTGGGCATAGAAAAATTTCTGAATAATGTATTGTTTGGATAAAGTAGAAAGCAACTAATATTAAGTAAATATTTAATAGAGGTTGAAGCACAAGGTAAGGTGGTGTTTATTTTTGGCAGCACATACTGTGGATACAAAAGTCTAAAGGAAACTGAAGGAATGGAAGGAGGGAAGGAGGCTACAAGGGCTCAGGATTTAGATAATCATGAGGACTGGAGAGTGGAAAGTCATAGGCTGGGGAAGGTGGCAGGGAGCGGACCATGACAGGATCGTCAGGGTCCTCTTAGTGACCAGACACAGGCCCAGATTCTACGGCCATGGCTCTAATGCAGCCACTGCAGGGCACAGACCATCGGTCCCAGGCAGTGGAGAGAGTGCCAGTATTCAGAAAGTTGTTGCAATAGGAGTCCTATATGGTGGCCACATCTGCTGACACGTGGCGTCCCTCAGCACTCTTGACACGCACTTGGGTGACAAGAAGTACTGCTAAGTGGGCACTGTCTTGTTACTGAGTTTAATAACATTATTTTATTCTTCCTAAGACCCATAGCTGTTGACAATCAGCCATGTTGGAGGAGATTACTGGAAGACTTCTCTACCCCATAGTACCTTGCATGGGGTATTCACAAATTACTTTAGATTTAGTATAATCCATATGGTGTTTATGAGGAGTAGATCATGGATATGAAAATGTAACTTTTCAAATTTTCAGGTCTTGCATGAATATAATGATCTTCCAAATAATGTATACAGTTAAGGCTGAGAACACCCTGAAAAGCATGATACTTTTAAAGTCATTGGATCCTACAAGATGGGAGTACTAGGATCCTGGATAAAAAAGTCCTAAACTAGTATTTCAGATAGCATCTCATTCTCAAAAATTTCTTAGAGAACATGGTTTATACTTGAGAAAATCATCTCTTTACCCAGCTGTCACCTCAGAGAGGGATTTGACCAGAACGTGACCCACACTCCTGTGTCTTCCCCTGACGTAATGCCCAGTAACTTTTCTGTGCCATTGTCACCCCTGGAACACTGACTCAGGGAGCACTTGGGACACCCATCTTTGGTCTTACCCATGTCCTGCCAGCAAATTCAGACTCATAATTGCTGAACTCCAGCCATCTGGCTGAAGCATTCAAGCTTTCGATGTTGGTTTTCATGATTTGCACCACAATTTTCAAGCTGTTTCATAAGACTCTGCAGACAGCAACAGCTTACTAGATAATATCAGCTATATCTCCAAATCTTTGTCTAGACATCACGATTCAGAGACTCATGGGACCTCATCCAGGCTGCAACTGAATGAATATTTACTCAGGACAAAGGAGCACTTATAACGGGCCTCTTGCAGCTCGGTGCAGCAATGCTCCTGTACATAAACCAACAATTAAATGTAATCCTATATACTTACAGTTTTAAAAGAAATTCAAACCAGTCATTGGAATCAAATAACCCCAGTGCTAGAGAAAATGACTTCCAGAACATCAAGTCCAACATGCAAACACACGGCCTCTGAACCACAAAGGAACAGACACTTTTCCACAGGGAGAGGGGCCCATTGTATAACTGTGAGGTCAAAGATGCGATGTTCCCACTGACAATCAAAAGTTATTACTGGTTAAATTGCATTGACCATTTTCATACGGACAGCTCTGAGACACACATATGTCCTCACAGTGGAGATTTCTATCGATTCTACCAGCAATCAGTGGCAACCCCAGCCTAGCACTGGAAAATTCAGTATCTAAGAGAAATAACTGACAGGTTTTACAAGTTGCAAGTGAAAATGAAAATATTGTATATTCTGCTAGTAGTTATGTTCTGCTACTTTGATTAAAGCAGTATTTGAGTTTTCATTTATCAATGTAGATACTTTCTCTCTAATTCACTGCTGTTCACCAGCACTTAGATCAACTATTAAATCATAAATTCTCAAAAATATTTCTTGAACGAATGATTTGGGACAAAAATATGCCTAATCCATTCATTATGCCTTGCAGTTGAGTTAAAAATATCTGTGAAGTGATGAAACTTTTGAAAGAGAAAAATCATTAAGTAATATTTAAAATTAAGTAAGCTCAAATGGTAACTTTGATGCTAATATTACACTAAGAAGTAGGCATTTGCTATACACTGAATCTACATGAGAGCTTCAGATGCAATTCTATTAAAAAGTAAAGATTTATCAAGTGTTATAGCTTTGAAAGCTAATTTTTCCTGGGTAGCAAAAACTGTAATTATATGTTTTTTTTCAACTACCAGGGTTTTTTCCATTGCAATGATTACCGAACTTCAATAAAAAGTCAGTAAAACAGTGTGCTGAATGGTTGGCATTCATACCAGGAAAATGGAAGTAATATCTATATTCTTCCTCATTAAAATATCATTAATATTTAAATTAGTAGAATGTTTCAAGTGTCTGAGAAGCAGTTTCTCTAAGATCACCTGGAGGTGACATGGATTAGCAGGGGCTGTGCTGGTGTCGGTTTTAGTTCTTCTTCTGGCCACCTCATTGCTTCCAGACCCTTTGCAGCCCTCTTCGTAAGTAGAGATGATATTGATGGGAGTTTTAATTCCTATTATAATTCAAACTTTCATAGAAGCACTTAGGAAGTAATAAAAATGTAAATACCAAAAGGAAGTGAGCATCAAAAAGATAGGACAAAGATGGTTCTCTTGTGCCTGCATACATTCATAACTAATTCCAAACCATTGAGTTGTCTTTAAATTAAGACTGGCCAGCGGTGAATTTGGTACTCTGGAGTCTTATGTTATAAGACTTCGAAAGGAGATTCTTCAAGGAAAAAAAAATACAAATAGATGAAAAAAAATTAAGACTAGCAAATTGGTTAAGAACAGATTCTTGGGAAGTATCGATGAAATAGAGAAATGCTAAAGATCATACTCCAGTAGTTTACCAGTAAGTCTGAATGTGAAACTGGCATTGTAATATGATCCATATTCATCAGCCAACAATATTTACTAATTAACTGATTGTCAGACTAGCAGATTTTTGCAAATTGAATCATTTTAATCTAATAATTTAAAACTTTTTTCTTTATGCATTCTTAGTAAAGGGAGAAACTGAAGACAACAATAGCAAATAGCATTAGAAATGAAGCAAGGCACATACATTCTATGTGACTAATTTCTTAAATTATTATAAAGTTGCAAAGGCTGGGACCACATCTCACCCCTGAGTAGTGATATCTGTGGAACACTTGGCAGGAAGCAGGTTCCAAATGCTTTCTAATACATGGCAGAAGAAAGAAAACAGCACATACCAAGGAAAGTAACCACCACTTTAATAGGCCCTATAACCCGAAACTTGTCAATGTATATATTTCTGGAGATCACTAATAGGCACAAAATATATTTATATCTGTATACAAATTGAAATGGTATGATAAAAAATATAGTGAATATAAGGTTTATTGTAGTAAAAGACAAACTCCCACTATCTCTCCCAATATACTCAGTTCAAATCTACTCATCCTGAAGTTCTGGAACTCATCTTTCCTGAGTGGCTTTATGAGGTGTGATTAAAAATATGGTGAATGCTGCTGCTGAGTGCCATCCAACAGCAAGCTGGGCTCATAAAACCATTACATCGTGTCCTAATCCACCTTACTCACCAGATCTGGCACTGCGGGACCTCTGGCTCTTTCCTGAAGTCAAAACACCATAAAAGGTAAACATTTTTAAACCATTCAGGACACTGAGGCAGTCACAAGAGTACAAATAAAGACACAAATGAGGTCTTCCAGTACTGCTTCAGAAAGTGGCAAGAGTGATGGAAGAAGTGTGTTCTAAAAAATTTAAACATTCACTGTGTGGAGGCACATGCCTGTAATCCCAGTTCTTGGAAGAATGAGGCAGGGGAATAGCTATGAGTTCAAGGCTGGCCTAGGCTGCATAGTGAGTTCAAAGCCAGCCTTAACTACATCGCAAGACCCTCTCTCAAAAATAAACATTCCCTGGATATTTTGACTACCCCTGTATATACACACATATCTATCTATATGTTTCTGTATGCACAGACATGAAGTGTATCCAAAGTACTTTCTAATGCACTGTAGTCAAGTGATTAGAGGCCTAGGCTTTTGTCTGGGGTTGAATAACAGTTAGTTGAATTCTAGCACTGCCACCTGCCAGCCCGACGGCTTTGTCTTTTGCTCTATGCCTCTGTTTCCTCACCTAAAAGTGAGTCAGTACATAGTCATTGCATGAAGTGAGATAATGCATAAAATTCTTAGCACCACAGTCAGAAGTTTATGATATATGCCATCTATGACTATCACACCTTTCACTCTACTTTAATTGGGTGAATAAACAAGAAGATACGTTCTCACTTCTTTGGTCATTGTAGCACCTGGCCTTCCAAACATAGTAATCCTTTGCTTATTTTTTTTTTTTTTGTCCTGCAAGTTTGTCTCTCTAACTCTTGAAGAAGCATGAAATAGAAACAGCCAGACAGCTTGGGCTTTGGAGTCCAGCAGCTCAGGGTCATCAGAAGCCTTCAGAACTTGCTTCCTTATACCTGACACCTGACACAACATGTCTGCCTCTCAGGACTGTCCTGAGGTGCAGATATAATCAGGAAAGTTCCTGACTCAACTGTATGACTGTGTGCATGCGTCGATTTATGTATATTTATTTCTCTATTTTATTTAAAACTTCAGTGTCCAGTTTATTTTCTCTACATGTTTAAATCATCCCTATGATAAGTCTCCCCTTAACAATAATCCTTATAAAGCATTTTGACTTTTCTTAAGTCTCAACTGATCTTTCCCTTTCTTGCAGTTTCCGTAAGTTTTTTAGTAACTTTCTACTTCATTGTTTTTTGTTTATTAGACTGTTAGACCTGAAGCCAGGTCTAATTTATTTATATATTAAATTTTGCTTTAATAACAATAATAATAATAATAATAGTGGATGTATCTATATTTCAGTGTATGGCCATAAAAACTGTTTAACAAATATCTGTTCTAAAAATCTTATTACCACCCTGCCTTGCTCTAGAGATTTTGAGGCTAATGTAGGTTTTTCTTTGTGATGTGCATTTCTCTGTCCATGTGCAGAGCACCAACCTCCAGGCATGCATACCTACATGTATGTATAATGAAGAATTAATTAAACTTGGCATAAATCTTCAAATGAACACCTGAAAATGTGATAAAAATGGAAATTGTTGTGGGAGTAGGTTCACTTTGAAATTTCCTAGTAAGAGAGATGGTCCATTGTTATATTTTCCTTAACATACCTTGCTGTTATTCCAGGAAAAATTTGCAATCATTGTTATTTATTAATTACAAATGAAACTATTAAACTCTTGATACCAGAACCCTATTAAGTTTCCCTGGGCTGGTCACCATTTATACCTTCACTTTGACTAAGACCAGCAGTTTTTTGAAGCCCTTTGTTAGTGAAACATTTCTTCATTCAAACCCCAAGAATAATTCTTTTCTTTCCTTTTTTTCTCTTTCAGATCAAATGAGCTTACTATTGAATAACATTCTCAATGTTTATGCAAATGGGCCATTGATACTGCCCATGTTGCTATCTGTGTCAGATGATCAAAGGATTTTAAAAAGAAATGGAGCATTTAAAATTCATGAATAAAGGAGCAAACATATGGAATTTATTCAAAGTAAGGTTCTAAAATCAATATCTGGCTTTAAGTATCTTTAAGATAAATTCCCATTTAGCATATATGTTCTTTATTTGAAGCAGTCTTAATTTTATTTTAAAATATTAGACTTGGATGCAGTTCATTTTACTAAAAAAGAAAGTGAATATCTTTTCTGACCTTTAGCCTGCAAAGACTTTAATGTAAGACACTTTTAAAGAAGATGAAATATTAGCCTAATAACAACTGATGTTTCAAGTATGTGAGTAGGTGTATTGGCAAGAATGTTTCTTTATAAGGAAATTATGTTGATGATCAAAATAATAATGTCAAAGGGCACTGACAAATGATACTCTTAAGAATGAAATATTATGCAAACTCAATTACATAACTTCAAGAAGCCTTAGAAATGTATGGTGAATAATAAGTAAGCGAGTATTTATAGTCATGGTCGTGGATATATCCCTAACATATCTGGAGGTGAATAGCTTGAAAATAATTTCTATGCTTTGTTATTCTAATTCACTTGCACAGCCCAAGTCCTGGTTTTCTCACTCGATTGTGCCTGTTCTCTTCCTACCTCTCACTTCTAATTCCCTTGAGCTTCCAAGTAACTTAATGTATTTTCAGATTCTTTTGCTTTTTATTTTTCAGGACCGTCTAGTTTTCCCTGCTGTACTGCTGGCACCTCAGTTCCCGCAGCTGCAGGTCTGCAATCCCCCTTATTGCTCCACTCCATCCTTCTTGTCATGGAGTAGCCAGAGTGAGCCTCCGCCTCTGGGCAAGAAAACCTTCAGTGGCCACTCTTTCCCCTCGTGACAACCTACAATTCATAGCTGTGGCCCCTCAGCTCCAGGTCTTGCTCTCCCATCACACAAGCTTTGGGTTCACGGAGCCTCTTTCCAGGGCCTACTCTTTCAGCTTTGTACTGTGGCCGAGAAGCTTCTCCTTACCATGTTCGTGGTTACAGTTGTGACACGGCCTGGGCTTCCCAGGGTTCCCTGAACCTCCAAGTTTCTGCCAAAGGTCCCAGGAGAAAACTTCCTGAGCCCCCAGAGTAACCACCTACTGAGGCATTGATTGAAGTGATGAACTTCCTAGTACAGTGTAACAGTCACTTTCCTGTTACTGGGGTAAAATTCTGGGCACACACAAAACCTCACCTCTGAACAAATGAGATATGGGGTACATTTTAGATCCAAACCATAATATACAGTCAACCCTCCAGGATCCATGGTGGGTGGATTCCAGGACCCCTGTGGACAACAAAAACTAAAGATGCTCCAGTCCCTTATTTAAAGTGGTATAGTATTTCACAGTATGGCCTGTATGCATTCTCCCATACACTTTAAATTCACTAGATTACTTGTAATACATAATACAAATAAAATACTATGAAAATAGTCATCATATTGTAAAACTGTAGAGGTCCAACAAACATCTAAGTAAAAAACAAGTGAATGAAGGTAGCCGGGACAGAAAAATACAAGATAGAAACATAAAATGCAAAGGCACATACACAAGATCCACTTAGAAATCTAAGAATAATCAGTATGATATTGAGTGTGCAGTTTGAGAAAATCTATACAATAGACAATCAGTAAAAACTCTTAACACTCTTTTGATATCAGAGTTCTGTTGTGCTGGAAAGCAAAGACTTTGGAATTGGGAGTAGTATAAGTCAGAAGCATTGCACATTTAGTATGGATAATTAACACCAAAAAATGTTCCTGAAAAAAAAGAGCAAAAACCAGGGCAGAAAATAGGCTTTACGCTTGGGGCTCTGATTATCACATACATACAGACACATCTGTGGGTGAGTTGAAGTCAAGATTTATTGTAGCAAAAAAAAAAAAAAAAAAAAAAAAAAAAAAAAAAAAAAAAAAAAAAAAAAAAAAAAAAAAAAAAAAAAAAAAAAAAAAAAAAACCCAAGCAAACAAACCCCACTTCACCATCAAAACTATCAAGATTAAAATCTTTCTCTGTATCAGCACATACTGCTATGTTTTGGGACATTATTATGTATGACTAAACATATATCTAAAAATCTGAGAACAAGTTAAACTTTATGTTAGTGGCCAAGATCCAATCATGTGACAAAATTTTAAACTTATAAACAGGGAAGGTGGCCTTTTATTAAGCGATTAAAATAAAAATATCATGACATGTGAGTAAATCTTGTGTGACTCCCTCCTTCACCCAGGAGAAGTACCACTTCTCTTGTCTATCTTACCACCCAGTACGTGCCATCACTCTACCAGCCCTTCTCCAAATCTTCTTTCTGGTTCTTAGTGTGATATAGATAATATAACCAATTCTGAATTAAATCACCAACAAGTAGAAAGGGTAAATATGCTATTTTTCTTGGCATTGTATTCTTCATTATTTTACGGTTTGTGTTTGGATACCCCCCCAAAGCCTCATGCAGATGAGGTGGGGTTTTCTACTTTAGAGGTAGTTGAATCTGGAGTGTGTGATGCTGGGGGGAACGGTGTGTGATGACCGAATCCAACACGTGAGTGATTAGTTTGGTGCCACTCTAACCTGGGTAGTCTGAACAAGACACCAGGGGCAGAGAGATGTTCTCTGTCTTGCTGCCTTGTGTGTGTCATGTTTCTCCTCTGTGAAGCCTGTTTGCCAGGCGTGCCTTGGAACCAGGCAATTACAGCCTGAAATCTCCTGGAACTGTGAGCCAAATACACCCCTTCCTTTTTAACTTTGGGTGTTGAGTATTTTGTCTGGCAACAAGAGAAAAGTAACTAACACACATCACAACTGTAAAATCCCAAAGCTTCCTGTGCAATGGTTACTCAGCCATCACACAGAAACTATCTCATGAGAGTTGCTTTCATTGTAACTTTATTATTTTCTTAGTTCTCAGAATTACTCCCATGTTCCATTACCACACACACACACACACATACACACACATACATACACATATACACACACACATTATAAGCCTAGAAGCTTATAATGATTGGTCATTTTGTTTGCTTACTTGCCTTTCTCTAAAAAGGCTTTCCTAATTAATCTATCCTCAAAGTATATTTTATTGTATATATTTTTGTATATAAAATAAAAGTTTCACATTGTTCTCTAATAAGAAGCAACAATTCTCTAAACGTGGTATATATAAAATTTATCTGATGTGCTTGCCAAATTGTGCACTCCAGGACTGTACAACCAAAGAGGAAAAGAACAGGGCATTTGAGAAGTACCTGCCATGATGGTGATGCTTCAGTCTACTGACGTTCCCTGAGGGAAATGGCAGCAAAGGCAACTAGTTTACAATGAGAGAGGAGATCTAGGTTCTAGACTCACCTCCAACCTGGAACAAATTCCTCAGTCTCTGTGAGGCTCCACTCCCACCCTCACTGGCAAAGATAGCTTTGGATTAGATGTTTGTTAGTTCCTTCTATTTGTTTAGTGATTTTCTTAAGAACATATAGTTTATCAATGAGCAAAAAGTGGCCCTTCTTGCCCTGATGATCTGATCTTTTATTTATACAGGTTTCTTACTGCACATGGTTCTCATCTCTGAGTTCTTTGAATTCATTCCAACGATTGTCTTGACCACAATTAAAGTAAGTAAAGGATAGACCAGGTTTGTCCATCTGGAAAGACATTATTCCCCAGAGAATAAGCCTTTGCATAGTATGATACATGTTGTCATTCTTTTTAAAAGATTAATTTTTTAGTCAAGAAAAATGACCAAAATTAGTTAGGAAAATGAATCTTGATATTAAATTGCAATGATCAAGTTAATAATTTGTAGCATTCACTTATCTTTAACATAAAGGGAATTGGGAAATAATTTTGTGGGACATTACTGATATGGCTAGCTTTTATACATCAGAAAAATAGTTAAAATATACTATCAACTAAATTTTTCCACACAAAATAAGTAAACGAACCTTATTAATCTCAGGAACTACAAAGTGTATCACATTTTTATAAATGTTCTGAAAAAAGTTGTTTTAAAATATAATACAATGATCTATTACAAATTTCAGGCTAGAAGTATCGTCTAGAATTACAATTACCTTAGCAGAGTAGGAAAATTTCAAAAATAAATTCTGTCTAAAACTGACAGACAAAAACCACTGAAGTCAGGAAAAGTCTGGATGAGGCCAGTCTTTCTATATGAATACAATAAAATCCATTTGGAATGGTAACAAAAATATTGGATTATACTTTTCTGTGTTTTATGTGATATTTCACTGTCCTGTGAGAACTCTTTCGTTAGTCTCTTGAGAAGTACTCAATGTTAATACTGAATTCATTATTTAAAACAATGCACCTGACTAGTAACTTGCTTCTTGTAATTATAAATTTTTTGGCAGTTTGGTTTTTAGTCATTGATGGAAGTTGAATATCAAAAAGCAATAGCAATAGGACTTGGAATCCCTAGAAAGACAAAAATTTCTTTTAGCATTCATATTTAATAGTCATAACCTATATACCAGATTGAACAATTTCCTTATTTCTATATACATCTGAAACAGCAGCATTGTTGACAAAGAATCCATCTTTAAATGTCTGTATTCACAAACACACAGATGCACAGACATATCAAATAGAGGGCAAAAGAGACTGACACAAGCTGGGGAGTTCTCATATCGTATCTCATATTGGCTTTATGGAGCTTATTCCAAGCACTGGAATTTATGATATGTGTAATAAATTCCAAATTTCACAGGGAATTTAAATCCAAAGAGTTTATTTTGAATAGTAATAAATAGAATGCCAACTGCTATTTTTGTAAGCATCACTGAAAATTATTTTTCAGAAGCTGCAGTTTGCCTCAAGATCCCAGATTGTTGACCTCAAGGCAATACTTCAAGAAGTAAATGAGCTAGACTATAAATTGAACAAGACTTTGATCTCAATGAAGCTCGGCAATGTTGTCGGAGTGGGAGTCTCAATGCACGCGTCTCCTTGTGTCAATACGGGAGCTTATGCAAATTTCAGATCTCAGGTACTACCGTGACTTGCTGAATGCAGCAAATTGAGTGCAGCCTCACAGTAGGACCGTGATCTGCATTCATAAATGGTTCCTATCACTCATGCAGATAACACTATGAAGTCCACTAGTCTAAAGCAAAAAAGGAGGGGAGAAATCTAAAGTCAGAAGGGTGTATGTATTTTACTAATAATCCAAACCACGGCATGTGTGACATTTCTTCTAGAAGGAGAAATTTTCAGACAAGTTGTCCAGAACCATATGGATTTTCAGATGTGTTTTTAGGAAGCATATACATTTGGCTACAATTTCAATTAAACAATCTCTGTCTATAAAAGGACATAATTAAAATACTGAATGTGGATGAACCATCATTAAGAATTTTTGATTAAAGATAGATCACAGGAGAGCTACTTGTAGGTGAGGAACACAGCATCTCCTGTAGTCCTTGGTCTTAAAGTTGAATGTACAAAGACATTCCTAGACTGGAACAGTTCCACTTTGGTAGACCTATGTATCTTCTATCAGAGTTCATGGGCAGACAGATCATTACAACTTCTCTGTACCTCACTCAGTTAAATGCCTGGTGAGTTCAGGCACATTTACTCAACACAGGCCTTTGGCACGGCTAAGATAAAAGGCTATCCAAGATCTCACAGAGGAAATGCTATCAACCAGAAATAATACAAGCTGTGTATGCAATTTTAAATGTTCTAGAAAACTGAAGAAAAGAAAACATGAAAAAAACAAGAATTAAAAGGGAAAAGGGTGAAATTAATTTAATAATATATTTCACTTAAATTCCCTAATTAACATTTAGCATTAAATAATGATGAGAAATTTTACTATTTTTTGTATTAGTTTTTTAAATTTTGTGTATATTTTATACTTACAGCAATTCTTACTTGGACTGGATGCATTTCAAATGCTCAGTAATGACATTTGGACAGCAGAGTAATAAAATTTTCCATGAAATACTAGGTGATTTTTTTGGTCATATTTTTCATAAGCTCACCATAAGTTTTAAATAGTCATGAATCAACTTTTATTTTTTTAAAATTTAATTTATATTTTTTTTGAGACGGGGTCTCACTTTGTAGCTCAGGCTGGCCCTGAGCTCAGCCTCAAACTCACATCACAGCAGTCCTCCTGCCTCTGCCTCCCGAGTGCTGGGATTACAGGCGTGAGCCACCACGCCCCACACTGTGGTATGTGGTGCTGATTGCTGCTGGGGTGAGTCTCCACGTGCAGTATTGTATGTGGTTACCAGGGAATCGAACCCCCGCCCTTGCGCTTGCAAGACAGGCACTGGAACCACTGAGCTAAATCCCCGGCTACTGAATCAACTTTTAAATTAGAAAGAAGTCACCTTCTGAAACTGGAAACTCAGGAAGAAAATTTGATAATAGATTGAGAAGAGCATAAAGGAGAAACAAAGATGATATCTTAGTATCAATGGATTATTTCCATGTTGCTCACCACCTAACAGTAAACAAAATGAAAACAACATACAGAGGAATCTTCTAGAAAGCCATTTTGAAGAATTGCACTGATTGTTATTAGCTATAGGATTATATTTTAACAGGGCTGGAAATAAAACCTAGGACATTTTAGCATGACACCAGGCAACTATTCACTTTTAAAGATAATAAAAAGAACCACAATCCTCATAGTACTTTAGTCTGTGAAATTTTTTCACAGTAGCGCAATACTTTGCTATTTTAAAACATAATGTAGTGAGTATAAACACAAAGCTCTCAGGTTAATTTGGCATATATGCTACAGGAAAAAAAAACTGGAGCAATAAAAATATATTATAGTGTTTGTGAGACACATATTTTTCTCCAGAAAAAGCTCATTAAACTGTAAGCTAACAAGTATTTCAGATGAGTAGGCTTACTGAAAAAACAATTATAACTATGTAATAATAAACTAGAGAAAAATCTAAGAACATGAATTTAGCAGTTGTGATAAATTAGTTCAAAGACTGAGTTCATATATAATCTTTACAAAGTCAGTGTTTTGGGAGAGTTACTAGTTCTGATTTTGCTTCTTTGCTCAATAGGTTTGTGCATAAAAATATGAAGGGGATGTAGCAATCATTTGTTACACGGTAATGACTATCCAAATCTGCCTTTTGGCATTTAAGAAAATAGCAGAAG
Organism: Petromus typicus; assembly: GCA_004026965.1. Classification (NCBI taxonomy): domain Eukaryota; kingdom Metazoa; phylum Chordata; class Mammalia; order Rodentia; family Petromuridae; genus Petromus; species Petromus typicus. The sequence continues at coordinate 26,664 of PVIR01016046.1, forward strand.
CAGGAAAGTTTCTCTGACCTTCCTCTCACCTTCCTTAAAGAATATACTGGTACAAATCCCCATTATGGAGTGCAATCATGATGTGTATATTTAATGTACCAATAAAGATTTTAAAAAAAAGAATATCATAAAATATGGGAAGGTTTTTCCAATGTTTCCTGGAAGCAGGTTGTATAATACTTCCTCTTTTTACTTCACTTGCACTACTGCCCAAGTTATCAACTTCTTCATGGGTCCCTGAAGGAAGCAAACTTTCTTTTAGTCTCTTCAGAATGGCTCTCGAGTTACTGGTTATTACCACTTCTCTCAGCCACTCCGACCCTGGACCAACTTCTTGAAATCCACAAGTTAAAGGGGGAGAGGTTTCTGGCTCTCAGTTCTCAATGGGTTCAGTCCATAGTTGATTGGCAGAAGAGCGTGGCAGAGAGAAATTGTTCAACATAGAACGGCCAGGAAAAAGAGAGGGGAGAGCCAGGGACCCGGATGCTCACCTCTCTTAGCTCAGGCGCTCTGCTCTGTGACTGCTCCAACCAGGCTCCATCTTCCGATGCCTGTGAGTACAGGGGCCCCATGACCCATCGCTTTCCACATGTATGAGGACCCAGGGGGAACATTTTAGATCCAAACCATAACAGCACTGCTCTGAGGCTGCATTTCTTTTGGTAGCTCATTGACTATCCTCTCTCTAAGATTACAAACTGTATGGGACTAGGAAACTTGTGTGTTCAACAGTTACTGCATGATTCTAGGGAAGTTTTTAAGAAGTGTTTCAGTGCCTGGTTAGTCATATAAGACCAAGAGTTCTTAAATCTAAGGATATTTATTTGCTGCCTTTTTTGTATTTATCATTTGTTACTGATGCTTTGATTTTATAAAAGTTCTGTGTGTAATTTACTTTCTTCTCTTGTCAGATCTGACATTTGTTCCTGTGTCCATGACTTTTGAACCTAGAATTCCTCCCTTGTCCTATGATCATTACATGTTTCTATACATAACATTTTCTTAACTAAAATGGCTATTACATAGGCTACTTTTCTGGGGCTTTTTCTGAGATTAGAATTGCATATATTTTTCCCTAAATTGCCAGTTTTCCCTATACCATTTACAGAATGATCTGAGTTTTTCATTGTGAAGTTTTATCAGTACATTTAATAGATAGTAGTATATAACATTATTTAATATCCATTTCATGTACTTTAAAATACCTACCAAATATGGCACATATACAGAGATCTCCACATACCTCCCAGATTATCTGGCCCTTTGACCCAGTTTTTATCATGTCCTGCTACACTGTGTGACACCTCAGGCACAAATCACCTTATGTACTCTGGTGCCTGGCACACAGTTCAGGACAGAGTAGGCATTCGACATGGTTGTGGAGTTGCTCAAATCTTTACTCGTGAGTGTAGTACTCTACTCTATGAAATAAAAGAAAGAGTACAAAGCCAATGACTTAGACTGTGTTGGCTACTTATTTCTTTTATTTTTTCTTCTTCTTTTTTAAAAAAATACATATCAACAAAGCAAGATTGATATCTCTTGAAACTTCTAATAAGGCCGGGAGATTTTCCAGAAGGTGATTACCTCACTTTATTAGAAGCATCTGTGCCATGGCTGCAGGCAGAAACCCAAACACCCTGAAGTGGTTGGCTCTGGACATCACAGAGAGACAGAACACAGCCGGATCTAAGATGGAACAAGCTGTAAAAATCACACTGCATCTTAACTTGATGACCAACAGGGAAGGTCTTTCTGCCTCATCAAATCTTATAAAGCAAGGTATTTATGACGGTCCTATGGGCTTAATAGGTAGCAAGAGAAATGTGCAATAATGCTATTGCAGAAGCCTGATATATACTGTTTTTAAAAATAGTTTGTAATTAATTTTACTACCTTCATTTTCTTTGCAGGAGATTGGTTTTGTGTTCATTGTGTTATAATAGCCATACATTCCTAATGAAACATTCCTAAAGCAGAAAAAGAAATCTCCATGGAATATTATTTCACTGAATATTTATAATAATGTAGTTACTACCTAAAAAAAAGATGAAAGATGCCCATAATTCCTCTCCTGTACGGGGAACAATTAGTTAATGCTGTGAGTGGGGTGGTAGAGGGCATTGGAAATCACAAATAAATCCACACCAATTTTTGTTTTGAAATGGTTCCTGTACTTACATAGGAAGAAAAGAGTGACTCATCCCTTTGGGAATTCACAGTGCATCAAACCAAATTAGGAAGCCAGGCAGCTGTGACCTGGTTTTGTAAGGGCCAAGAAAGCTCCAGTTTCACTTCTGAACCTCGCTGCTCCGAACTACCCCCTGGCTGTCGTGCCTGTTGGACACAGGTGCACCTTACTGACTTGTGCTCCCTCTTACGCTATCCGGAGCGGTGCAGGAGGAAAAAGACTGGAAGGTCTAGAGATTTGCAGGCTACAGCAAACCAAAAGGAAACAAGAGTTGGAATGCCCTGTGTTGGTCAGTAAAAATTTGCAAGCAAGACTACCTCAAATGTAGTGTAGAAAGGAATACTGGACTTAGATATAGGAATGTGAGTACGATGAAGATGTGAAGTTATTTGTTTTTAATAGGATAAAGGGATATGCAGAAAAGGTTAGAGAGATACTCTATTAATAGCTATTTGGGGTATAATAATATCTCTCCAAATTCTGGAACATTGCTAATCTACCCAATAAACAGGGTTTTATAGAATTTGGTTTCACTTTCTTTGAAGATGTTACAATAAAACTGCAATGTCTTTCCTATTTATTCAGTTTCATCATCAAATTAGCCTTGTCAATTGAAAAAAATCAAAGTCCTTTTTAAACAAACAATTATGTAAGTGGTTTTCCTTGAAAAATAAAAAATCCCCAAAGCTCCAAATAACAGGATGCATTCCACTATAAACATTTTGATACAGGGGGACACATGATAGAAACAGCTTAACACAGAGGGAATTTTATGTGCTAACTTCGGTAAAAACTCTAGCATTTTTATTCCTAGTTTAGTGACAAGCAGTATTTCCATGGCTATTAGGATAAAGCTTGCAAACCTGCATTGTAGGACTTATTAATGTTATTGTTGCTGCTGGAGGGGATTTTTAACAAAGCTACTGCCCTCAGCCTCCTGAATCCTCACTCGTTCACCTAAGAAATAGTACTCAGGTGGAGATAATCCAGGCCATCTGCAGTCTGCCACAGTGTAAGGGTGAGCACTGAAACAGGAGACAGGAGATGCTAACATACAAACGGTATATTTTCCAAGAAATATCAGTTATTTCCTGATTTTCTACTCAGAGGAACAGAACTAAACCAAATTGTCTTCCATAGTAAAAATACTTTAATAGGTACCATGGGCACCTGGCCACCCCCCTCCTTTCTGTCTTCTCCACTGCTGTCTTTCGAACAAGGCCTGAACACGGATAAGGAACTTTACTGGTACCTCCCGGGAGAAAAAGAATTCACCAGTGGCAGCTCCAGCACCGCATTGTTTACCGGAACACAAAGTTCGGTTGAAATCCCACAGTGACGTCATCCCCCGGCCCTTGCTGATGAAGCTGGAGACGTTTCCAAGACGGTTTTGACTGAATCGGATACTCTGTGCAGGAAATGGTCAACCAGCTTGCACTTCAAAGACCTTTCTTTACTAGGCTGTGTTTAGCTCTTTCTTAGAAGAAGTGGAAAGTAACCTAAATCATAGACGCAGGCTAAATCGGTACTTAAAAGGGTTCCAGAAGAACTTCATATGCTGTGGTTATTTTTCTATGGGCTGATAAGTTAACTATAATTACTGATATTTAGGTTATTACTCTGTTTCTGAAACATCATTAAACTAGGGGAACCTTGCTATGGGGATGGAAAAAAGTTAGAAGAGCCTATTATACGGATAACACAAAAATAGTTTTAGAGTGGGATTGGTCTTTCAGGAGGAGGTGAAGTTGCAAATGATCTGAAAAGAAAATTATCCACATTTGGGAGTTAAAAACTAATAGAAAGTCACTACCATCTTATTAAACTCTCTCTTGTCAAGGAAACTTGTATGACACTAAAAATATTCCTATGAAGTTATGTAATATAGAAAGTTGATCAAGGTGAGATTAGCAAAGTCTCCTCAACATTTAAAAGATCTGAACATTTTCAAGTTATCTAGGAAAATGGAGGAAAGAATCTAGAGTAAGAATCGAAAACTGAGTTGCCTTATCTGTAAATAGGGGTCACAGGATTTACTGTAGAGATCTGGTGTGGGAACTGAAGGTGTGAACTAATTTTAAAGAGTTTTATAAACAACAATAATAGTAATGACTAATGTTAAGATTTATTTTGTGCTTACGACATTCTGCCAGGGACTGTTCTGTCCTGTGGTAACTTTTTCATGTCTCACACCTGTTATGTGAAGCAAGGACTGTCCTAAGAATCTTTGAACACATAAAGTGAGGCATGGCAAGGTTACACAATTGGTCCAAGGTCATTCAGTTGGTCATGCAGAGTTAGATTTAAACTTTTGCCTCTTTCTAGGGTTGTGTCTGGATAAAAGTGCATCCTGGAATGTCAGAAAAAAGAAAATACTGTGGTTTGCTGAAACACTTCCTTTGTAACACATACAACATGATGAGGCTTATGGGACTCAGGTAATCACAGCAGAGCTGAGGGATGTACTATTGTCATGTTGAGAAAAACAATGTATGTGTTAGTAGGAAGCAATAGAATGACTCACAGCGAGAACATGATTATTGTATAAACTACATAATTTTCAGTAACATTTTCTTAGATATATATTTTTCCTTAGTAACATTCCTGAAAAGATGAAAAAGATGTAGTTTTAGACATAATACCTGGAAGACTGGAACCTCAGGAGGGGGGAGCCACTTGAAAGGTCCTATGTTAAGTCAAAATGTTCAAAATATTTATCACCTGAGACCCTTATTTTTCAGTTGAAATTGAAGACTCACAAAGGTGGTAGCCAGCAGCATCAGGGGAAAGATCGGCGTGAGTTGTTCTCCTCTCACACTGTAGCCAGAGGGGTTCTTTTATTTTGAGAAGACATTCGTGATTCTTTCCACAAGCTGAACACGCATTTATCCTGGAGAATGACTGCTAGACTCAGCTGACCTGAAAATGTGACATGCTAGCTCAATACTTTCCTGTTTCTTCCTATGAGGAATAATGATTTAGGGAGTGTTTTAGATGAATACATAAGACAGTTAGCTTTTAAAAGTTCCCATAAGAACATAGAGGAATGAAATATAATTCTCATGTGAAAACACAGAAGCAGATTTGTAGAAATAAAATGATTGGGAGCATTTCATTCATTGTATATGTTAGACGCAGTACTTCAAGTACTGTGAAAATCTACACTTATTCCCAGTTCAAGCATAAACAGAATGCTTTAAGATGTCATGCATGTCATATGTCCACCACAAACATCTCAATAAGTTATGCTCAAGAACTATGTGTGATAATAATGGTAATAATAATAATTTTGTTTTAAATAAATTGAAGTTTCAAGTATTTATTAAATATCTTCTATAGAAGGCATTCTAACATACAGTTTCATCTTACTGAAGTGCATTATTTTGGCAAGATATATGTTGTCCTTTGTAGATACTCTGCTTTATAGCTGCACATATTCTAGGAGGGAAAAGGAAAAAAGTTGGAATTCTGGTTTTAGAAGTGAAACTGAATGTGAAAAATGAATAAAATTCCTGAGTTTAATACTGGTTTCCCCTCAGATTTATAAAATATGGAATGAGAAGCTTTTGCTCCTAGCCACAATGAAGTACATGGTTATAAAGAATTTATCCATCCATAAACTATTGAAAGACTAGACAAGATATTTGAAGCAGCTGCTCCAGGTGTTGGAAGATACTCAGCACAGAATTGTGGTCCCTGAGGAGAAGGAATCACACCACAGGGCTCTCAGTCAGCCCAGACCTCTGCAGAGGTGCGGGGATGGAACCAGAGCAGGGTATAGTGATCTTGCTGGGATAAGGAGGTAGACACAAGTTCAGTGCTGCAGTGGCTAGGATTTTGGATCACACTCCCAGAGAGAAGTACAAACTACATCAAGAAGATATTTCAGAGATCGTAGAGAACACAGAGATCCTTTTAATAACTCACCCATATCCTGAACAAGACTGAAATACAGCGGCATAGAGGTTTAGGGAGACAAGAATTGGAATGAAGATGGTAGGGCCATCAGTACTGGGGGTCCAGGAGGGAGAGGACTCCCTGGCACTCTGGGTATGGGATGAGATCTCCAGATAACTGCACCTGTGATCCTCTCTAGTCCTAGAGTGAGGTCTGTGTTCAACTCATTCTAACAAAGCTTAATAACAAACTTTGAAAGGGAGAATAAATTTATATGTAAATTAGCTTCTGGCTAGAACAAAGTTTCAAAAATTGTTAATGGAAGACAACAAAACCTAGACTCTCAAAAAAGTAGGATCCATAGCATCCAGAATATCAGTATAATTTACTAGATGTGCAAAGGAAACCAAACCTTTTAACTTTTAACTAAAATGTCAGTACAGGCCTTCCTGAGAGGATACAGTTATCAACTAAGCCTTTGAAGCAACTATTAGCTACATGCTTAAGAAAAAAAAAAAAGGCCTGTATAGTGAATAAAGAGATGAGGATTATTAGTGGTAAGTTAAGAACTATAAAAAAAAAAAGAAACTTAGAACTGAAAAACATAATAATCTACATTAGGTGTGGAGGGTTACAGGGCAGGCACAAAAGGGAGAAAATGAGAATCAAATCATGTCATATTCTGGTACAAACTCTCATTGTTGAATGTGATGATGATGATGATGTGCATTCATAATGTTTCAGTGCAGATTAAAAAAAAAGTCCTTGAGTAGGTGACATAGAAGTAGGGACATTAGAGGAGAAAAAAATAAGTGGTACTAAAAATGGAAAATAGAAACTATAGAAATTGAAGAGGAAAGAAAAAAAGATTTTAAAAAATCCCCTATAGACATTTTTGGGTAAAAGCTTATAAGCTAATTTAAAAATGTATATGAAATGTAGAGGATCTATAATAGCTTTGAAGAAGAAAAATAGTGGGTCACTGTTTAATTTGCAGACATACCATAAAGCTGAAATAATTATGCCAGTGTATGATTACATTACCATATATGTATAATAAATAATTACATAGGGCCGGGGATTTGGCTCAGTAGTTCTGGTGCCTGTGTCACCAAGTGTAAGGGCCTGGGTTCGATTCCCCGGTAACCACATACAATACTGGGTGTGGAGACTCACGTCCAGCAACAATCAGTACCACATACCACAGTGCCAGGCGTGGTGGCTCACGCCTATAATCCCAGCACTCGGGAGGCAGAGACAGGAGGATTGCTGGGATGTGAGTTTGAGGCTGAGCTCAGGGCTGGCCTGAACTATAAAGCAAGACCCTGTCTCAAAAAAATAAATAATTACATATATTGTAAATTTACTACAAAAATGAAAAACACAACGATGAAAACAAGCTATCTTTGGAACTTTTGGATAAACAAAGATTCTGGAGGAATTAACTATAAAATGTTTGATGAATTAGGCTATCAAATTAAAACATTTCCTCATCAATCATATATTTATAAAATATTATGTTACATTAAATATTCAATATAAATATCAAATATATTATAAATATATCATTAAGTTATATTATATTGCCTTACATTATACCTCTCTCTAGCCACACACACAGAGAAAGCACTCACTAATATATCTGACAAAGGAACTGTACAGTGAATATGTACACAACTACAATTATTTAACTACAGTTTTGTATTAAACAGATAACCCAATCAAAAGGACAAAAGGTGACATAATTCACAAGGAAAGATAGGCAAATACACAATAGGCAATAATTAGTCATCAGGGAATGCAAATGTCAGCTGCGAGGATGTATCACCACACAGTGGTTAGAATGACCAAACATAAAAAAGAAAATAACTAAACAAACTTTGGCAATGATGTAGAGTAACTGAAACTTCCTACATTGTGGGTAGAAATGCAAAATGGAGAAGTCTTTTTGGAAAACACCTTGGCAACTTCTTACAAAGGTCAATATTTACCTACTCTATGACCCAATAATTGTACTGATAGCTATTTAGTCAAGAGAAATAAAATGGATCTTCAAAAAATACTCACACAGAAATATTTATGGAATCTCTATTCATACTACACAAAAACTGAGAACAACTGAAATATCTATTTACATAATAGACTGTGGTGTAGCCATACTACAAGGACTTACCCAGAAGTACCAGGGAACTCACACCAGACACACGCTGCCTCTTATATGACCCTCAGATCACATCACACCATGTGAAAGGAATCAGCCACAAAATGGTATATTCTGTATGATTCCATATTACTAAATTCTGTAGCAGGTGGTATTCTAATCTAGGGTGGAAAAACTTGCAGCAGTGAGTGTGCTTGCAGTAAGAGGAGATTAACAGGATGGAGAATCCAGGAGGATTTTTGGTACTGGCCATAGTTTATACTTCAATGTGACGTGGATTGCAAAAGGGTAGATATTTGTCAAAAATCATCTAAAGCTAATGTTTAAGATTATTGTACTATATGCGCATTACAACCCAATCTAGAAATTCTTGTGATGGCATTTTCAGGGGAATCAAAATTAAAGTCAGAATGGGACACAAATACTAGATATACCTCCAAAAGTAGCTAAAATTAGAAAGATTGATGATACTAAGTATTTACAATGATGTGGAGTATCTGCAAGACTCGCATATATCTGACAGGCATGCAAAATGTTACAAGGGTTTGGTAAGCAATTTAACAATTTCGTATCAAGGTGTACAGACACGTACCTGATGATTAAGCAATTCCACTTGTAGTTATTTACTCAAGAGAAATGAAAACATCTCTACATGTCAAGACTTTGTATGCTCTTTATAGCCAGTAACATTTTTTGGAATAGACAAAATCTGAAATGTCCTTCAACTAGGGAATGTATAATAAATTATATATCCATATATTAGAATGATGATCAGCAACAGAAATGAACTGAACAGAAATGTAAACCTAAATCCTAATTGCACTGTGGAAAATGAAAGATACTGGTCCAAAAGCCTATTTACTGGATAATGCCTTGGATCAGACAGACAGCTGTGTGAGACCAGGAAGCTGATGGATGGAAAGAGGAAATAGGAAATAGGAAATAGAGGGCTGGGTGGGAGAGGGGTTGATAACAAAGTTACACAGAGAAGTTTTTTGAGGGATGGTCTGATTGTGTTCTATATGCGTTCATATGTTTGTCAAAACTGCATGCATTTAAAAAGGCAAATTACAATACTTGTAATTTACATCTCACCAAATAGGTAAATAACTCAAATATCACCTTTTCCATCTGACATAGCAACTGTACACAGTCATCTCTAGGAATCCGTGGAGATTAGTTTAAGGACATCTTGTGATATTAAAATCCACAACTGCTCAAACCCTTTATATAAAATGAAGTGTTTGTATATAACCTGCACATATTTTCCCATCCACTTTCAGTCATATCTAGATTACTCAAATACCTAGTGAAGCATAGATGCTGTGTAAATTGTACACTGTATAGTGAATTTCAGGGGAAATGTCTGCTCATGTTCAGTACGCATGAAATTGTTTTTCAAATATTTCCTATCTAGTTAGTTCAGTCCTTGACCGCAGAGCTATTGGATACAGGGTCCGACAGTGCCAACACTGCTTAGCTTATGTTACTCTGAGGAAAAATAAGAGATAAGACTTAAAGCCATATGCCATTAAAAAATTAGATAAACCCTCTGGCTTCAGTCCTGAGTCAGCAAACCCTCCAAAAGTTTCTATGTATTTGTGGGGAGCTGATGGCAATCACCAGCACCAGTGATATGTAAGATACAGTGAAAGAAAACTGACTTGGTCATTTTCAGGTAGGATCTTAGTCTGAGGAGGTTGACAAGTTCATCACTGTTATGAGAATAATGACACGAAAGAACATTGCATATCTACTCTCATGGTAAATGGTGCCAAGAAGTTCTGTTACATATAAGCAGTGCTTACAGAGAACAGTTTTTTTAAAAAACTACATAACAAAAGCCCAGAATGGTGATCTATACCCCTCATCCCAGTACTCTGCATGCCTGAGGCAAGAAGATTGCAATTTCCAAGCCAGCCTGGGAAATTTAGGGATTTAATGAGACCTTGTCTTAAAATAAAGCACAAAAACAGCTGAGGGTGTATCTCAATATGAAATTCCTTGGTTCAATCCCCAGTACTGCCAAAAATAAATTGGTCATAATTTTAAAGGCAAATTGAGAAAGGAAACTTGTTTTATTTTCATAAATTTCTTCTTGAGTCAGGACACCCAATAAGATTGCAACCAGCACTAGTAAGATTTCAATGAGAGAGTCATTTGAGCCATGACTGGAGGCACTGAAGGTAGGAGGAATGTCTTCAGCAGTAATAGGTGGCTGCAGTCCGGTGAGTGCAGAGGAGTACACTTATGGATTCGGGAAGCTATACTTCCATTTGGAATGAAAATGAATAAATGAGCAGAACCAAAGGCTTTCTAAGGAC